>JACEGR010006562.1:0-59224 GCA_014170235.1 Listronotus bonariensis | reverse complement strand
AAAAAAACGTTTATTAATGATCTTAAATTTGAAACATAAGCAACATGAAAATTACTATCCAGCATTTTTTTTCTTCAGTGAAATAGTATAAAGCTGCCTACTCACATATGGTTTTGTACGGCGAATTTGTCTGGCAAGCATGTCCTGCAGACAAATCTGCATATGTATGGTCGCGTGCTCGCCGGATAATATGTCCTGCTCGGCGTCTAAGGTGGCTACTCACATACGTATTGGTACGGCGAATTTGTCTAGCAAGCATGTCTGGCGGACACATCCTCATATATGTGTAGTCGCGTGCTCGCCGAATATGTCGTTCAAGACGACGATTATTGACCCGAGTAACATACGTTAATTTTTCAACATTCCCAGCCAAAAAAATAAAATAGTCCGAATTACTCGAGAATAAAGCCGACGCGCCCTGAAACGGTCGAAGGGATTTTGAATGTGCCAAGTAAATTTACCTAAAAACAGATTTTTTTTGGAATTATATTTACAAGAATATTTTACCTAAAATTAATTATTTTAGCAGTGTATGAATATGACTTCTGATTGGAACTATTTCTCCAGAAATAATAAAACTTATAGAATAAATTGTAACGGAAAATAAAATGAGTTTAGACTTAAGACTTTAAAAGATACATTACCCAGAATTAACTCTACAATGAATTAATTTTAAGACAACTTGCGCTTAAGTTATTATTATATAAATATCATTAGTAAAAGACCAAATATATACAAGTTGCTTAGTGTCCTCTTAAGGCTTAAAAAACTTCTCCTTTAGTTTAACCGTCTTTTATTGTGTTCATTTCACATAAAATACCTTGGTAGTACTAAAGTCTTAATCGATTAGCTTCTTTTTCAGTTAGAATTAAAATATTCTACCAAAAATGTCAGATATCGTCGGATATATTTATTTTTAATATTTAAATTAGGGACCCTGTATATTTTTAAAATTTAAACTATCTATAGGTTTTATCTCTGGAATAGCATGAAGAATTTGAATCTAAAAAATTTATAGGGCAAATAATTAAAATTATCAGGGTTATCATATTTAAAAGGTAAAATTTTACAGCACTTTCAGCTAACAGAAAAAGATATTATAATGGCCTCTAAAGGTAAAGTCTTTTAAAAGAACTATTTTAACCATTAAACATTTTTGTGATTTATTTTTTGTTTTCTCATAAAACTGCATATTGTGCGGTCGTTTGGACACTTTCAAACCTCATTTTCTGTGTAAACCAAGAAAGTTAGGTTATGGATGTATTTAAGGTTTTATATTCGGAATGACCTGTAAATTTATATCCTAAAAATATACAGGGTGTTCTATTTAAATTATCAAAGTTGGCATCACTTTCGGTTAAACCGGAAGTAATACTCAGATGCTATTATATCTAAAATTGACAGCCAGTAATACAATATACCGTTTCTAAATTTGGAAACTATACGGTTGCACTGAAGGAAATAAATTGCTGGACATTATTGTCGTTGTCACCCGGTATAAAACAAAGCGCAACTTACAATTTTCCGACGTTTTTGAGAGCGTAAAATTACACTTTTACTCCCTAGGGCAAAAAGGTATTAAAAACGCCCGCAATAATAAATGAGGGCGTAGAATTGCACTTTTACGCCTTAGGACAAAAAGTATCAAAGACTCCCGTATTTGTAAATTTATAAAACAAAAATAAAATTAAATAATGCCCCTTTTTTGGAAAACAATTTATTTAATTAAACATATGGTAAAAAGTATACTGATTACAATTTGAAACATTAAAAAGCTGGTAAATTTTTTCTTACCGGTTTTCTTTGGTGAATACCTATTAACCTATATACAGGGTTGTGATTTAATAACGGATAAATTCAATAAAAGCGGGGGTATTTCTTTTTCGAAAAAATCCTCGGACACGTCGATTTTATTTTTGGATCGGGCATATTCTGACTTCAAATGTAGATATACAGGGTGTCGCAAGAACGTTTGACAAGAAAAATATTTTTTTCAATGGAACCCCCTGTATATTTTTGCATTTTCGGATTCTCAGAAAAATTCTGGACATGTTTTATGTATAATGTCATATACCTATCTTCAACTGTATACGAAATAATTACGTTTAAATAATAATTTATAACACTTTATTGCAGCATAAATTGATTAATTACATTCCACATTTTTGAAAATTATTTTATCAAATGCTGGAAGTGGCCGCCATTAACAGCTCTGCAGTACCCCAGGCGATCGATAAATTCTTGCTGTACATTTTCAACTGTGTCTGGAGAAATATTCCTAATTACATTATGAATGCGTTCTTTGAGGATATCAAGAGTGTGTGGCTTATCCTTGTACACTTCATTTTTGACATAACCCCAAAGAAAGTAGTCCAATGGATTAAGGTCGGGTGATCTAGGTGGCCACTCTATTGATCCACGTCTGCCTATCCACCGATTTGGGAAAACATCATCTAGGAATCTTCTAACAATAGCAGTATAGTGGGAGGCGCCCCATCCTGTTGAAACCATAATTCTTGATTTGGCACGTCAGGGTTATTTTCATCAGGATACAGTGTCGCAAGTGCTGGAATCAAGTTGTCTACTAAAAAGTCATGATAACGCTGTCCCGTCAAATTTCCTTCAAAGAAGTATGGTCCAATTACTCTGTTATTAATAATCCCTGCCCATACATTCACCTTTTGATAATTCTGAGAATGACTTTCCCTAAACCAGTGTGGATTTTCAGGTGCCCAGTACCTAAAATTATGCCTATTTACTTGTCCATTTAAACAAAAAGTTGCCTCGTCTGAAAAGCATATCTGTTTCACTAGTCTAGGGTTATTATCAGTTATCTCGGTCATGGTCTCACAAAACTCGTTTCTGCGATCTGGATCATCTTCTAGTAGCTCTTGAAGTAATTGCATTTTATAAGGGTGCCAATTTTCCTTCTTTAAAAATTTTGTTACAGTCGATCTATGAAGCGTATTATCCAAAGCGAGCTGAGTACTTGAGAGGTTCGGATTTTCATGTAATGAAAGCAGGATATCCAGTTTTTATTATTTGGAACGCCGGCCCTTCCTGATCTGCCAATATCCTTAACAGTTCCAGTCTCTCTCCACTTAGCCTCAATTCTACTGATTGTAGACTGACTTACAGGTTCTCTGTTCGGATGTTTATTGTTGAACATAATTCGAACTTCGTTGTGTGTTCTAGTTTTCTCATCACAGCCAAGCATAATTAATATTTCGATTCTCTGAGTCTCAGTTAAACGCATTGTAATTATTTTCAATTAACAATAGATTTGAAACTTTTAAATAATTGACACCTATTTGAAGTCTATGTCAAATATTCACAAACAGAGGGTATAGGTAATTGCAATGACTGGTTATAAAACGTTTAAACTGATTTGAGATGCTGTTAATGGCGGCCACTTCCAGCATTTGATAAAATAATTTTCAAAAATGTGGAATGTAATTAATCAATTTATGCTGCAATAAAGTGTTATAAATTATTATTTAAACGTAATTATTTCGTAAACAGTTGAAGATAGGTATATGACATTATACATAAAACATGTCCAGAATTTTCCCGAGAATCCGAAAATGCAAAAATATACAGGGGTTCCATTGAAAAAAATATATTTTTCTTGTCAAACGTTCTTGCGACACCCTGTATATCTACATTTGAAGTCAGAATATGCCCGATCCAAAAATAAAATCGACGTGTCCGAGGATTTTTCGAAAAGAAATACCCCCGCTTTTATTGAATTTATCCGTTATTAAATCACAACCCTGTACAACAAAAATATAGGAAAGATAACTAGCAAGAATGTTTGGTTATTATTTTTAGTCGTACAAAATATATTTTTGCACCTCTGGCGTAAAGCACTTTTACGCCCACAACTTTCAGCCGCGGGCATAAAAGTGCTATTTTTACGCATGGTACAAAAATAACTTTCCAACCTTGTTTCTAATCTAATAAAATAAGCCATATAGAAAAACAATCTGCCTGTAACACATTTAATACCCAATTTCATTTAAGAAAGATATTTGCCAAAAAAAAAAGAACAACTAAAGCTAATAAAACAATTCTGTTTTGATATAGGGAACATTCGTAGAAAGTTTACTCCAAGTTTTGGAATAAATTTCTTTTCTAAAAAGCAACTTTTCACGTCCCTTTTAAAGCTGTGAAGCGACCGTAAAAGCCTGAATATTAAATTAGCAAATAAGGTCAGTATTATATATAGCCTGGTTTTTCTCTTAGAGTAAAGTAGTTTTGAGTGTCATTCTAAAAAATAAAATTATACAACTCATTGCGTCAAAAAAGAAAAAAGGTTTGTGTATTTTTTTATTATTTAGGTTATTTAACATTTGTTTACCAAATTACATAGTGGTTTTAATGTACTAAAGTATATCAGGCACCCTTAATTTATGTTTTTTTTTTTTTTTTTTATCTTTGACAAACCACGAAGGCTAAAAGCCTAAATACTAACGTACCGTGGGTGTCTTAAGCGAGGTAAGAGGGAGTTTGTTGACACGGGACTTAAATACTTGAAGATTTGGGGGGAAGGAAAGACCTCCGCGGGCAGCAGGTTCCACAATCTAGAAACTCTAGGGATAAAAGAACGAACAAAGTGAGAAGTTCGGGGCCTGTCCAGTTGTACCGTATAGGGATGCATACGCGCGGAACCACGAGTTTCTCTGTTGGGAACCGCGAGTGGAGGAACTATACTGGTCAATTCCTCAGAGCAGAAGCCATGGTTAAAAAAATGTATTTTTATTATACATATTCACTGTGTTACACAGGATATTCTTTAACTTTTTTTGGCCTATAAAAACTTTATTTATTTATTTTTACCTAAGATTAGGTAATTTAGGTAGTATTTAATATAAACATTAAAAAAATATTACATTTTTTAACAAATATCAACAATTTATTCACCACGGTCTTCTGCGTATAAAAATTGATAATATACAACACACGTCCAAATATGTCTTGAAATTTTCTTGAACTATTTTTTTAAAAAAGTAAGAGAAACAGTTTATAATGTGTCACCATATCAAAAAATCCTTTAAATAAATTTCATAACACCATAAAAAGAACTTAATATTTAATAATTACTTATAAATCCCAAACATAGATAACCCACATTTAGATCCGCAGTGGCAAGAAGCATTTTTCGGATTCTTACGATCTCACGCAGTAAACAAATCGAGGGTGGACGAACATGCGCACTGAGAGAACACAACACCGGCACTTCGTGCCCTCCGTCCGCGTTCTGATCGTGACCCTCTTTAGCTACCGTATTCCGAACGAGAAACCCAAAGAAGGCGTCGTGAATACTTTTTGATAATGCGGATAGCCTATTGGGCGCCAGGCGCGTTAACCTTCGGTTGGCTTGCGTATAAACCCGTTTTTTCGTCCATAAAATGTAACTTTTGTTTCGTGCAGGTAATAACATTGGCAATCCATCGAGATCAGTGATCCCAAAGTGCCCACAAATGGTACATCTACCCTAAGTATCCTTATCCTGCATCAGTTGTCTGTCGGTACATCGCGTCGATCCAAGGGAAATTTAAAAAAGGCGGAAAATAGTAAATACTACGCTGCTCTTATCCATAATTCTATTAATAGCATAAAAAGAAATTTCAAAAAGGTTTGAGGTAAGTGATATCTCCTCGAAAAATGCATACTTGCATTTGTCCATATAAATTTAAAAAATAACATCCAAAACATTATCTAAACTAGAAAAAATTTGCTGATCTAAACTAAAATTAAGTTTAAAAGATAATTCACATTACACCAAGTCGTTGCCGGGTCGTGCCACGGTCGGAGCACGATCAAACATCTATTGCATACTTTTTATATGGGCCAATTCAAAGTCAACCGGGACCGGGTCGTACTTGGGACACGCCAGACAAATGTCGGAGAATATTGTTTCCCGGCTCCGGCATGGCACGGGCACGACACGTCCTAACATGGAATTGTTTCGCTGGGCGCCCAAAAGCGCCGGCGGGTAGCCAACAATGAACTTTAGTGACATATAGAGCAGGACATAAATGACGAAAAATTGTTAGAATGTGTGCGCAAGGGCCCTGTTCTTTATAACATGATCCATTTTAAGTATTCTTGATATTAAATATAAAAATTTAACATGAAAACAATATCCGAGAGAATAAATCAAACAGGTAGATTGAAAAAATTACTGATTATGTTAAAAATCTTTGACTTTGACTTTGATTTACAGTTTTTTTTTTGTAACTAAGCAATGGCATAACCGCACCATGTCCGAACACATACTTCGCACCGCATTTTAAAAAGTGAACACACATGTCTCGAAATATTAATTTAAAAAAAAACTTATTTAAACAAAAAATAACAATGTATTCATAAGTTTTACTCACGTATTATTTACAAAGATGTAACAATAAAATTAATTTTACATTTTTTAATACTTATTAAATCACTTATAAATGTATTGTTTGTTTACAACCACCAACCTTAAATCAGTAACTTTTGATTTTTATACATAAGGAACTAAAATAAAAGGTCACGACCGGTAAACTCAAAGCTTGATTCGGGGAACATCAGCGCTATCTGATCCACGTATGATTTTATTGGCCACCGTCAAAATAAAAAAATAAACAAAACGCACCAAGACACAGTTGTGCTACGATGCGGGTCTTGTGAGGCATTGATGCGGTTATGGTGTGGCTAGACTTTTACCTATACTATACCAAAAGTTTAGATAAAAAGAACCAGGATAAGTAGGGACATCTGTTTTATTTAAACAAACATATATGCATACATAAAACAATATACTTAACTTGACAAAAATACTTTGAATATTTTTGAGGGCAGGAAAAGTGCTTTTGCATTTTTCTGAACTAATATGCCCCACTTTTCTCTTATCACAGTGAATCCGGGCTCTGTGGGGCCTTGGAGCGGTTATGTGTGGCCAGACCTTAATCCTTAATACAGACAGGCAGTGTTTGTGAGGTCGACGGATGGTCGGTTACTTCAAAACATCAAAGCGGTTCCATATAAAAAGTAATGTTTTTGAAAGCGAAATTTTATACTTTTAGGACAACGTATGGGTAAGTTCCGTTATCTATGGTCTTCATCTTTGTAATTAAAAACATGTTATGCTATGTTATTCGAAAGGTAATATAGTGTAACGTTTTGATTTAAAACGTCTGGAAAATAAATTAAATAACGTTAAAAAGTTAAATTACAAAGCCTACTAAGCAAAAATAATTTTTTTAAATAAAGGTTGTTTACTCTTGAAGGAAAACATGTTTTTCAAGTTTTTGCGTACGCTGTATGCAAAATCAACTTTAATCAATCTTAATGAAGAATAATTTTATCTCGAAAAATGAAATTTTGCATCCATTTGTCCTCTTGTAAACCCCATCCGTGGACGGTCTGTATTTGTTTTAATTTAATGGCATGATTTGCAACTAACCTTTAGTTTTCTAGTCTAGTCTATGCTAATGGAAATAGTAAATCATGATAGGCTATGTGGATTTGGTTACTTAATACATTAGAGCTATATCCGATAACGAAGCAAGCCCTTTTTATTAATGTCATTCCAATTTAGTTGAAAGGCAGTGATAGCTATAGCTTTTGGCACTGTCGATAAAATCTCATATTTGTTAGAACTGTTTACTTAGTACAAATATCTCGCTTATGTATGCTAGTGCTATTTACAAAGTGAGTTAGTTAATTGGAAAAGCACGAAAATAATTACCGACTTGTTATTTTTTTGTATACCTACAGAATGCCAATTAGTACAGGAAATGAAGCATTTTACCTGGCAATTTTTTGGTCCTGCATGGATCGACTTGAAATTTTGAAAGAAGATAGAAAATAGCCCAAGGTACACAACCTATACCAAACCGAAGGGCGCCAAAATCCTGAGGGTGGTTGCCACCCCCCTAGGGGGTGGAAATTTTTTGTTACATTTTAATACCAGAAATCGATTGGAAAAGTGATTCTAAGCAAAAATCTTCTTATGTTTTTTCGTAAAACTAATACTTTTCAAGTTATTCGCGATTGAAAGTAATAAATATTTGACAAAAAAACGACGTTTTTAATGGAGTTCGCAAATAACTCGAAACCTATGCATTTTAATTAAAAAAACTGTAGAAAGCAAAATTATAGGTTTTAAAAAATAAACAAAATTGTTTTATTGTAATTTTTATACGACCAATGCAAACAAAGATACGGCGTGTTAATGGTTAGCTTTTTTCCTTAAATGTAAAATTTGATAGATTTAAAGTAAAATAACGGGAAAATGAAATATTTTTGGAAGTCCCTAATAAGGTCCCTCTTTTTAAAAAGAATAAGTTTCTAGCATAAAAATTAGGTGGGTTATGATAAAAATAAGGTCAGTATTTAATTTTTTCTACCAAAAAATCAAATAAGATAAGCCCCTAATTACCCCTTAATTGAGGTTTACCCTTTAGTAGTTCTCTTTATACAAGTATTAATCATACATCTAAGAAATTTGACCAATTTTAAATGCTTAATTTTAGGAAAATTTAAGCTTAAAGTGAGAAACCATTATTTACAATTTTATATTTTCATCCTTTTTTTCTAAATAACTCCGAAAATACTGGAGATAAGAAAAAATGATGAAAATTTAAATTGCTCGTTTTTAATTGATACATTTTTTTGTGCGTAGGTTTTCTGTACAGTGAATATTTGGCGAGATGTAGTCCTTTAGAACCCTCTATTTACGAATGAGCAGCAACCCTTTTTGAGCACTTTAAACTCACCCCATTTAAAAACCAGAGAATCTTAGAGAATTTTACTTACAAAGCCTTGTAACCCTTAAAAAACCCTACAATTTTTTTTAAATACTTTTTAACCTTAAAACCAAAGGAGATACGTTAAAAAAACAATCAATTTTTCTTCGAAATAGTCGAATACGCCACTTGGAGCATAAAAATCAACATAATATTTTTGAAATTAGATATTTTAAATTACTAAAATTTCTTAGACGTATAACCAATACATAAAGTACCAGAATTGTAAGGGATTGAAGGTCAACTTTAATTAGGGCGGTAGTTAGAGGGTTGTTTTATTGATTTTTTGTACAAAAAATTAGTTACAGACCCTATTTTTATCATAACTTACTCAATTTTTAAGCTAATTTGTTTTTTTTAGAAAAAGGGTTTAAGTAATTTTTGTCCGAAAAATGCAGAATTTTCCCGTTATTTCACTGAATCTTTTAAGTTTTGGAATTGACGGAAAAAGCTAACAATTATAAGTCCGTATCTTAGTTTGTATTGAGTCGTAGGAAAATTTTAAAAGCATGATTTTGTTTGTCCTTTTGAAACCTACAATTTTGTTTTGAACAGTTTTTTGATACTTTTCGCGTTAAATAACTTGAAAAATATTAGTGTTGTAAAGACAATGTATAAAATATTTTTGTTTAGAATAATTTTTTAATCGATTTCTGTTGTTAAAATCTAATAAAAAACATTAACTCCTACGGGTGGTGGCATCCACCCCTAGGGTTTTGGCGCACTTCGGTTCGATATAGGTTTTGATCCATGAGCCATTTCCCACCTTCTCTTAAAATTTCAAATTAATCCATGCAGGACCAAAAGATTGCCAGGTATTACCTTTTTGAGAGCTTTATTTCCTGTACTAAATTTAAAAAGCAAATAGTCAAATATTCAAAAGGCGATATGTATCCTAAATAATATAGAAGAAGTGGCCCCACGCCTTAAATTTTAAATATTTAGTGACATTTACCATTTGGTGATTGACCTAAAAATTGGGTTCGTATAAAGTATCTTCATATGAATATACAGACTGTTCACGGATACGGTTTACAAAAGGACAATCAAATAGTTTTTTTCTTTAAAAAAGTAAATATTAAAAATTTTGCTTAAAAATACTATTTAAAAATTTTGTGTACAGGCTTTCCAAAACTTATATTTTTTTAACAAACAAAATCATGGTAAAGAATTGTATTTGATTAAATTCTTAAAATGCATTTTGACTCCGCAGCTCATGATTTTAAAAAGTAAGTTTTAAACAAACAAATTTTTTTGTTTTGTTATTTGCAATCAACGGTTAAACATATAAGGCTGGGCGCATACGCTCGTTTTTCTGATTCGGTTTCCGGATCAGAAATTTAGATTCGAAACCGCACACGTCCTTACTATTTCTGAACGGAAAAAAACCACGTTCGTTTTGGATGTACCCAGTAATGTCGTTTTCCCTTCTTCTTCATATCTAGCGCCAGTAAAAGTCCGATAGCAAACAATTCATCGTCGTCGTTTATTTGAGCTGTCACACATTTTCACACACACAAAAACCGATGTTTGCGCTAGGCACACGGAATTTCGAATCTGAATTCCTGATCCGGAAACCAAGCAAATGCGCCCAGCCTAAAATTTTTCAAGTGTCAACAATTTTTTTTTTAATTCTTCATAATGGTAATAAGATAACTTTTTGTTTCAAAGAAAGTTTTGCCGCTTTCTTTTATACTTTCCTTTAAAAGAATACCCATATATGCATAAAGAACTCTTTAAAAAAGTCAGCTTTACTTACATCAACTTTATAGGAAATATAATTATTTTAAGAGTCTATAATTGCCCCTATCAGGCTTAACGCAAAAAGTTTTTAAGTTTTTTAACAAAGGTATTAAATACTTAAATTTCATATATTTTCTTAAAGGCAAAAAGGTTTTAAATGTGCTGCTAAAATAAAGGAACTGTCGGTTTTTGAAAACGTTACTTTTAGTTTTTATTAATATATCAAAAATAATAATAAACGGTCGATATTTAAAAAAATTAAAATCAATACAAATATAAATAAGGGTGGGGGCGGTATTCAACAGTGTTGCTCTTATACAACCCCCAGCAAAGAAAAATAATAAAATACCAATATATTTCTTCCCTTCTAGTTTTGGTATACCTAAATAACATTTTTGTTTTAAAAAATTATACATTAAATTGAACCTATTAAAATAATTGTAGGTACCATACAAGAAAATTAAGAACACAAATTATATTAACATTAAGAGGTCTATCTTTTCCACTAAGGCTCTCCGCAGATGGGTCGGTGCAACAGCGACGCGGACGCTCATTTTACGGGCTTCGAGAGGACGAAGGCATATTAGCGTTTTCGATCTCAGCACGTCCTTTAATAAACAAATGCAATACAAAACCATTTAGTATTTTTGACAGTGTGTGATTTATATGGGTGTGTCTGTTTTTGCACGGATAATTTAGTGTTACCTCAACAAATTTTAAGATCAAACATGAATTTGTTTAATATTAGATTTGTGGAAGAGATTGAAAAACGTCCTATGCTTAATATTTATACTTTAAAAGAATATTTGCGAAAAAATTACACAGAAAGAGCTTGGAATGAAATAGCAAAAGGAGTCAACCTGTCAGGTAAGAAAATATTTTATTTTTTGTTTGTAATAGCTATTTACGTTACCCGGAAAATGGTATTTTACGGGTCGACGAAAAACATTTACAGGGCGAGCCGTAGGCGAGTCCTGTAGTTTTGAGGAGACCCGTAAAATTATTTCCGGTCGAGTATCGTACATATTTTTTTTTTAATTGACCGGAAAAAAAACTGTGTAAATTTTTAGTGTTATATTTAAACGACAATAAGGCAAGTACAACGGGGTTCTTTTGACAAAATGTATTTTTTCTAAATTACTTACGAAACTATAAATAATTAAGTGAATAGGAACTACAAACGAAAACGAATTATAATAATAATATTATGAAAGTTTACAACAAAATTTATATTTTTACAGCAACATAAAGCTTTACTTTTTTCTGAATAAATATTAAATGTACAGTTTTGTACATTGTAACTGTTGAACTGTCAAATAGTAACAATTGAACTCTGACAATTTTTGTCATGGCTAACAGGATTTTTGATATCAGGGACCGGAAAGTAAATGAGAGACCGGAAAGTAAACTAGGGACCGGAAAGTAAATTAGTCCTGAAAAATAGCATTTTCCGCTTAAAAAATTGACTGGAAAATTCAATTTTCCGGTCAATTAAAAAAATAGCTATTTACGTTACTAGACCGGAAAATGGTATTTTACGGGTCGACGAAAAACATTTACAGGGCGAGGCGTAGGCGAGTCCTGTAGTTTTGAGAAGACCCGTAAAAATTATTTCCGGTCGAGTATCGTACATAATTTTTTTTAATTGACCGGAAAAAAAATGTGTAAATTTTTAGTGTTATATTTAAACGACAATAAGGACGCTGCTTCAATTATTTCATCTGGATTTTCCATGTCTGACTCCATTTTGCCAAAATGATGCTTTCTTTACTTTACAATTTCTTGAACTGTCAAATAGTAACAATTGAACTCTGACAATTTTTGTCATGGCTAACAGGATTTTTGATATCAGGGACCGGAAAGTAAATGAGAGACCGGAAAGTAAACTAGGGACCGGAAAGTAAATTAGTCCTGTAAAATAGCATTTTCCGCTTAAAAAATTGAGTGGAAAATTCAATTTTCCGGTCAATTAAAAAAAAATGTTCGGTACGATTCAGGCTTTTGGGAACTTGTCTTAAAGGGTTCTAATATGGCACTTCACCCGGTGGGATAATTTAAAGTGGTAGTTTTCCCCGTCGCGGTCGGGTTTGCATAACATTGGCGCTTTCCGATAATTTTGTTGGCTGAGAATATAGAAATAATTGACTATTAAACGTATGCTTGTCTCTGTATGGTTATCGCCACTTCAAACACGTATATAGGCGTACATACTGTCGAAAGCTTGTCGAATCTCTGTCTTGTCGCTGTTTTACCGACCCATGTGCGGAGTGCCTAACAGTTTTTTGACAACAATCTTTTCTTTTTTATGCAAAACTCGCAAATTCTTAATTTAACAAAAATATATATCGACAAACTTTCCTAAAGAAAATTCCCTACAAAAAATATTTCTTCGTAGTTTGTCGTCAAATAAGCCGTTTTCATGTAATGGGTCTTCGAACATGAACTGTTTTTCAATTTTGTTACCTGAATTTCGATTTATTTCACTACTACAAATATTGATATTTAAATAAATCCAATACATAATTAAAAAAAAAAATTGGATGCGCTTCAAAAAATATCCAAACATTTTTAAATAAATTCACTCCTTCAAAAGTGATTTGACGTTAAAATAACTTTTGGATTCAACTTCAACGTCGAATACCTTTTAAAGGAGTAAATTTATTGACAAATGTAAGGAGACCTTTTTTAGCGCATCCAAATTCCCTTAAAAAAATATGTATTGGATTTATTTAAACAATAATATTTGTAGTGGTAACAGAAAAACACACTTAAAAAACAAAACAAAAAAATATGTAATATTTTACAGCCCGATAACATGGAAACGGCTTATTTAACAACAATTTAGAAAATGAGCTTTTTGTAAAGAATTTAATTTTTTTAAGAACGTGTGTTGGTAAATTTTTTGGATCAACAATTTGCAAGTTTTAAATAAAAAAAATGTTGTTAAAAAACTGTTAGTCGCGAAGATAGACCTCTTAATAATTATATTAAGAGTTTAAAACTTTATGATGTTTTTGTTGTCTCCTTAAACTATATTGTCAATATATTTTTTTATAAAGGTTTAGTCGATTTTTTGGCCAAGTCTAATACCCATATTTCATAAAATTTAATTTTCTATATAACTTTAATATATTTTTTACGGTAAAGAATGAATTCTTTTCTGACATATTGGATAAAACTCTTAACATAAAGCAAGTTTTATGTCTCTTTTTAAAGCTGTAAAAAATTGTTATAGCCCCTGATATGAAATTTATAAAAGTTTTTTGCCAGTGTTTTCTGTAAAATGTATGTGTAAGTACCCTCTTATGGCAAAGTAAATAAATTTCTTTTACATTTTAGAAACTACCAAAGTCCCATTTTTTGGGTCGTTCAAAAAGGTTTTTTGCATCCATTATAACGGTCATTAAATAAAAAAGCTTGGCTACAATAAAATTAGACATGAATGATAACAGGAATTGGAAGGTCAATACCCGCATTATTGTTAAATATACTTTTGAAATTGTTTACAATTACTTTGATCTGTCAAATATATTTACTTTTTAATGGATTGAAACAAGCAATAAATTAATTACTTATTATAAGAGACCTAAATAAAAAATTTAAACAGTAATTTAACCATGATGCGGGTGTTAACGTACCAAGTGGCCATCAAACGTCGCTGCTGCTAATAGGATTTAGGAGAGCGGTCCGATAAGTGGGGAAGGCCCCGCTCAGGGAGTAACGCCATCCTCCGTCATAATTTCTAAACCTCTAATTGGTCCAATATCATAGATATCTCACATTTAGATACACAAAGCCTAGTTGCCGTTTGCGGATTTTTACGACCTCGCGCAGTAAACAAACTCGAGGCCCACCGAAAGGTTCTTGGTACATGCGCATTAAAAAGTCATGTCCAGTACCAGACTTAAATCTTTTTAAATTATTAAATTATTTAAAAATCTTAAAATCTTAGTATCTTGATGTGTAAAAAAATATTCATCAATAATTTATATTATTTTACATTTCTTTACGAATATAAATCAGGTAGTGATATAAAAAAATTTATCATGGACACGATACGTCAACAGTGAATAAGGACAAAGATTGGCTAAATTAACTTTGAAGAAAAGGTAAACGGATTACCTGGATCACGTTGAGAGGAATAATAATTTAATATCGTGAGTTTATTGTCACTTAATAAAATAAAAAAAGGATATGACCAGGTTCTGTGATTTATTTTGGACTACTAAACATGAATGCGTGATCAGAAAAGTCACAATTTTTTCCTGATCTTAAAAAACTTTGGGTATGTTTTATTCTTAGTTTAATAGACAGGGGCATGCGAGTCACAGGCAACAATGTTTTTCTTCAGTTAAAATTTATTCAAGAATTAAAAATTATGGTGGCTCAGACATGCAAAATACGTTTTTTTTTATGTTCTGAACTTAAATCAAAGGTAAATTTTGCTTTAGCTTCCACCAATATATAGTGCTTTGCAAAAAGCGTTAAAATTTTTTAATGTTATATTCCGATATTTTAAGGTTAGAATTTAGCATATATCACATATCTGGATCCAATACTTTTGTTTCATTTGTAGGATGGTGTAAGTCGAGGAAAGATAAAGGAGACAAAAGAAATCGGCCAAAAAACAATGTCGTGGTTTTGCAATATCAGAAAAGGAGTATGTCCGTCCAACAACTTTTAAGAATGACAAAAAAATATTTTTAAAAATTGGCCGCTAACCTATAGTGATAAAAAGCACTAAAAAAGGGTAAATAAAGTATTATGGTGGCTAAATCAATAATCTAAAATTTGGCTAGAGAAAAATTGGACATTTACATATAAAAAGATCTTTCTCTGTTACAATTGCCACTTTCTTATACATTCCATGTTTTAATTTGCCGCCGCTTGAATGTGTCACCCGTAGCAGACACCATCGTTTGCCTCCCACCCCTCCTAGATCCGAGACTGCTTTTAATACTTTTTTTCTTAAATACAGTAACCATTGACATATAGCGTATTAGACGTTTTTGATGTAACTTTATTTTAATAATTTATTTAAATACGGTACTGACTCAACGTCCTTTAAACGAAAAAGCAGCGATAAATTCACATGATTCTGCCCGATACTTGGCGCCAGGCGCGTTCCCCTTCGATTTGCTTGCCCACAAACTCATTTTTGCGCCTATGAATTGTAACTTTTGTTTTGCGCAGGTAATAACATTGGCAATCGATCGAGATCAGTGTCCAATACCTATTACTCAATACAAATAATAAAGCTTAAATTCAAAATTACCTGATTTGCGCTTCGTGAAACCGCTTTAATCCTTCAATCGTCAATGAACATTTTAAATGCAGGTTAATGTATTTTTATTTTGTAAAAATTCAAACCTTACTACGGTACATAGGTATTAATTTACATCATTAAATATATCAAAATGTACATGATTGATTGTATTTTATTATGCTTTTTTAAAATATGGTTTGTCAGGTTTTTAAAGAAAGTTACAATTTTAAATAAAAAATGCGTTATCGAGTAAGACCGCTCAGAGAAAATTGCTCCGGCCAAGGTGGCACCAAACTATATATTTGTCATTTAGCTGTGGAGGTATTTAAAAATTGTTAAGAATATTAACAATGGTATTTATTTAAACTATTTTTATAAAAAATATGATAAAAATATATTTTTTTTTATGGTGGGTTTTTCCCTCAAGTCTTATTCTTATAATTTTATTAGTTGGAAGAATCTGATGTAGGATTTAAAATAAATATTAGATATTAAGTTAAATGGTTTACTTTATTAAAAAATATTTTATTTTATAGTAAAAAAATATCTTAATTGGTGGGCGGACTTGTCCACCCTGGGTGAGGGGCGTTATCCAACCTATCAGGCATCTCCGTCTCGTACTAAAAACGTAAAGTTTTTACTTAACACATTCACTTATTTAAAAATTACGCAACCCCTAATATAAACAATAGATGTTAGCAATCAACGCCGTTTTCAACAGAGACCTATATGGTACTGGCACTTAACAATATTCAAATTTGCTAAGATGGGCGGGGCTTTCCGGACCTCCCTTACATAGTTTTACTGTCGGATGGCGCCACTATTACAAGAGTAATTTTCTATTGATATATGAATGTGTCATTTTTGAACAAAAATATATAATGTGTCATCGTTGACGTGCTATAATTATTTTATTTTTTTGGAAAAAAAAATTTTAACGAGCAAAAAAAATTTAGAGAAATGGAAAAAGGGCAATATTGGTCGGTGGTTCGATTCTAATCTATATAATGCTGTGTACGATGATCTTCTTTCTTCGATGGCGACCCTCAAAAGTTGATTTATAAAGTTTCAACTTTTTTAAACTTGCTGGGTAAGTATTTTAAGCTTAAAGGGGCCTAGGTTGAGAAATAAATTGCCACTTTTTCAAAATTTTCGTTTTTTTTGTAGGATAAGTAGGCACTTATTGGACTACCCTCGTATTTACACTCTTTTATTGACATTTAATGTCAGCTAGCTGTAGACTGTAAATGCTTAGAGAGTGAAATAAAAACTATTTATAAAACACGTGTCGAATTACAAAGGGTTTATTCTGGTTAAATATAATTATAAAAAGAAAAAAACGCGACAAAAAAAAACTTTCTTTTTAAACTTTTAGAAATATTTTCATAAAATATTATAGTTTAACATGCTCTAAATAGGAAGTTACCTTTTCCTTTATTATGATTGAAGTTGAAGCTCACCTAAAAAAAAATTTTTTTTAATACGTTCCTTGTTTATTCAAAAACCTAAGTGGCAAACAAAGATAAGAAATTATTGCCTTTGTTTGTCACTGTCCTACTGTTTTATAAACATGTGATATTTTTATTTGAAAAATCACTTAAACTCTCATACCCAGGCTTGATCGTAAATATTATAATGCACACGCAAATTAAAAAGTACGCTGCTTTCGTTTGTTAACTTTTTGTTAACAATTTTTAATAAATCACTATATTAGCAATTTTTAAAACTATTGAAAGTAATCTTCAGTAATCAGTTTACCGGATAAAAACTGTCTTATATTTAATATAGGTTTCGTCAAAAGTTTTCCTAAAAAATTGTGGTTACGACTGTGAATAATTAAAAAAGTATATGTATATATTTTTTAAAAATTTTAATTTGTCCTGTATGATGAAAGTGTTTATTGTTGATTTTGTGTAACAGAACTAATACCTATATTATTTTTCTTGTCAATTTTATAAAATAAAGCCAAACAAATTTTTTAAATTTTAAACAAAAAATTTTTGATATATTCTGTTTTATTTAAAAATACATATTTAATTACTCTAAATCAATATGCATTAAAAAATAGATATCATTATTTTTAATCATTATACGACATTTGTTAAAAATTAAAACAAAACATTAAAATGAAAAATTTTAACTATAAGTTTTTAGACAACCCTATCTTAAGGCGAAGAACCATTTCTAAAACGTTATTTACCAATTGGTTATGTTGACGTTTAAACAATGTATTATACGTCAAAGTTGTCACCAATAATTACCGCGGTTATCATTGGTTGAACGCCTAAAATTGATAATAGCCCAAGCTTTTATTATCTATGACGTAAGATGTATTAAATTTTTTTGTAACCCTAAAAAAACTAATATAATTACATTTCCCAATATTAAGTAGAAGATTATAATTCAGTGACCATTCCAAGTTTATCAAATATTTTAAGTTAAAAAGATAATCAATTATTTTAAATAAAAAAAAACGTTAATTTTGGAAACAAATATTGACTAATATTGGAAAACAAAGTCGTTGCCTATTTTTTGTTGTGCAGGCCTAATTTATAATATATATAATTTTAATAATTATACGCCATAATTTTAATTTAATAAGCTTACAAGTAGACACCAATACTATTACAAGTTATAGTAGAATACAAACAAAAATCAAAAAAACTTGTTTATTGCTTTCGTTTTTACAAAGATTATTTTCTTTCTATTAATTTTGACCAATCGCTATTAAAAATTGGTATGTCAAATATAAATTTTAAGTGGAAATATTACTTTTTTTTAATTGACCGGAAAGTTGAATTTTCCACTCAATTTTTTAAGCGGAAAATGCTATTTTACAGGACTAATTTACTTTCCGGTCCCTAGTTTACTTTCCGGTCTCTCATTTACTTTCCGGTCCCTGATATCAAAAAATCCTGTTAGCCATGAGAAAAATTGTCAGAGTTCAATTGTTACTATTTGACAGTTCAAGATATTGTAAAGTAAAGAAAGCATCATTTTGCCAAAATGGAGTCAGACATGGAAAATCCATATGAAATAATTGAAGCAGCGTCCTTATTGTCGTTTAAATATAACACTAAAAATTTACACAGTTTTTTTTCCGGCCAATTAAAAAAATGATGTACGATACTCGACCGGAAATAATTTTTACGGGTCTCCTCAAAACTACAGGACTCGCCTACGGCTCGCCCTGTAAATGTTTTCGTCGACCCGTAAAATACCATTTTCCGGTCTAGTAACGTAAATAGCTATTACAACTGTTAACTTAGCTCTCAGCAGTGCAAATGCACTGGGGATATTACACCCGATTGATTAAACTAATAAATAGATTACAATCTTATTTTTTTATTATAAGTTAGTATTAAATTTGTGCTTCGAATTCACGTTCTTTTTTTATTTAAAACAATTGATTATCTTTCTTACTACCATTATTTTCGTTATTTTTTTAATAATTAGGTAGTGTTTATTCTTAGTAATAATTTTCCAAGTTTATGAGTATAAGTTAAGAATCACCTTGTATAGTAGACACCTAAACCGTTTTTATAATTTACTTTTTTAATTGCAAACAAATTTCCCCAACCTTTTTAAAGCAAAGCGGCGTTAGTACACCAACCATAAAGACCCTGAATATCAAATTGGTAAATGAGGTTGTGTCAACATTATTTTCCTGTTTTTGTCAAAAGATTAATCTCTTTATGCGGGTTTTTAACGTGACGGTTTTACAACGACTTAATTGTTTAAAATATTTAGACCCTTTTTTAAACCTATTAAACACGTTCAAAAATAATTGGATTAAATACATAATTTAATAATTTATTTAAAAACGGTAATAAAATTAAAGGAATTCTAATTTAGTAATTTATGTAGCAAGTACAGGGTGTCCGGATTTTGTTACAGTTGCAAGATATCCTGGTTATTCTTAGTGTACATTTACAACTAATTCTAAAATTTTAAATTGTAAAAATAATAATAATTTAATTGGTTAAACTTCACTTGTCAAATCCAAATTTGATAAGGAAAGTTTAACAAATCATTTAAATGTCAATTTAAAATTTCAGAATTGGTTGTAAATGTAGCATTAGAGATAGAGACTTGCGGTTTTCGCAAACAATAAAAAATTTGACATTTAATGTCAAACGTCTTTTCAGAATTACCGAAAACTAAAGCTTTAATTTTTAAAATTTAATCCTAAATAATGATAGTTGTTATTTTTTTTTATTCTTATTTAATTTTATCTTGCCACCGAAATGTCGATTGTTAATTTTCTTGTAACTTGTTTTAATATTTTTTTGAGTTTTCTGAGGGGTTTTTTTTATTTTGTATTAGGAAAAAAGGTCCAATTTTGCGTGTACCCCAATAAATATCAATAATTAAATGAATCCGCCGAACAATACAGAACATATCTCCAATTCAGGTACTATTAAGGTCTCAAACATTGTGGAAATTTTTCTTTCTACATGTAGATTTGAATTTTGCCTGAGCACCAAAAAAAAGAAAAACTTTGCGAAAATAAATTACCCCAGTTCCCTAGTATATACCGGATCAGCTAAATAACATAACACAATGTGAGGCAAAGAGACAGTCTAACTAAATACCGGCACGTAAACACGGGTAACTAATAATGCTTGGTTTGTGATTACCTTACTGGCCGATATACCAAAACCCGTTGCTCATTACTGCATGAGCAATAGGTTTTGTAAAAGTACTGACAGTAAAAAACTGGAAAATCTGGCAACACTGCCGATATCACCATTAAATTTTAGATGCCATATTTGGCAAATCTAGCCTTAGCAAAAATTATTTAGGACTTGTGGAACTTTTACTAACCTAATATGCACTAGTATACTTACTCTTCGACCCCCCTCCCATAAAAAGCTATATGAACGTCCGTGCCTACTACACTTCCAATAAGAAGTACGTTAGCGCCTACATATTTTTAAAACCGCCAAATATATGTTAACAAAATTTGGTATTTGGCGGTTTTTAGGCTTGCTCTATTAAACACTGATATCAGCACTGTTGCCAAGTGTTAATGAAAATGCGATGTTGTCATACCTTAACAACTGGTAAAAATTAGGTTTTAAAATTGCAAATCTTATCGCAGTTAACAAGCCCATTTTATTATATTCAAAATAAAAAGGCTTTTAATTTAAAAAACCTGCTAAAGCGACTTAAAATATGTTTAAGAGTTGCAGTACCTTTTTGCAAACCCGTATGTCATGCTACTGTGAACGAACAGTTTAGGGGTTTTAAACTTATTAAACAGATAATATGCTGGTACCTTAAAATATAAAAATAATTTTTATTTTTGTATGAAACCCAATGTTTTACCCCTTTATAGCAAAACAATTTTTTTCCTGATGTTTATTTAAAAACAAATTTATAAAATAAATTGGATTGGATCTTTAGATTTTGGATGTGGAATCTAATACTTTGCGTTTCCTTTGTTTATATTTCATCTTGCTATAGAACAACAAAACAATTTTAGGGCTGAGGCCTTTATACAGAGTTTTCCACCTTTTCCACCGAGCACTGCTATAAACACATTGTATCTATAGCCACCGCGGCTTCAAAAGCTTGGATTTCTTTTCCGAGCCAAAAGTATTTTTCTCCTTCCAATTTATACACTTTGTATGTGTCCCAAATTCGACCCTCTCTGGAAATATTTGATTCTCATGTCTGGGGAATGGCATCCCCTACAACCCTCAGCATTCTTGATGCCATTCAAAGAAGGGCTGTTCGTCTTATTAATGATCCTTTACTTACTCAAAGACTTCCTTCTTTGCCCATCGTCGAGCTGTGGGAGATCTATCGCTCTTCTATAGATACTTTTACGGCTTCTGCTCCGACGAATTATCCAGTATAGTCCCTCCTCTTGCAGCTCCCAACAGAGAAACTCGTGGTGGCGCGCGTATGCATCCCTATACAGTTCAATTGGACAGGCCCCGAACTTCCCATTTCTGTTCGTTCTTTTATCCCTAGAGTTTCTAGACTGTGGAACCTACTGCCAGCGGAGGTCTTTCCTCTCCCAAATTTTCAAGTTTTTAAGACCCGTGATTGGCACAAACTTCCCTCTTGCCCCCTGCTTTAAGACACCCACGGTACGTTTAGTATCTAGGCTTGCAGCCTTCGTGGGATTTGTCCAAAGATAACAATATAAAGTCAGTGGGGACATACAACTAAAATATTTTGACAGTGCTACCACTTCCGGTCACACCGGAAGTTAATATCAACTTCCTTATGTTAAAAAGAACAACCTATATATTATTATTTTTAGATTCTGCGTAAAACTCCTAACATATATGTTTATGTATAGTATTATTTATACCTTAGTCCAACCGTTTTATTTTAAATATTTATGTCAAAAATATGGCGTTTGCGAAGCCATTACATAGCCATCATTTTTTCTAAACAGAAGCTTCTAGTATGAGTTTGGGTTGGGCTTCTCGTAGGGAAAGATCTTCTTTAGTTGACTGTATTGATATTTTTAAAATTATAAATACATAGGGGTTAAAATCATCGTTAAGAATTATGACGACAAAAACCTTAAAAGTCAAGTTTTTTCTAATACAAACCCCATATTTTTCAACCTTATCCTATTAGCATAGTAATACCAGAAAACAAGAAGAATATTGTACTTAATCTATGTGGCCTTTAAAAGTAAAATACCAAACCAAAAATAATATTTCCCTTCGGCCTTTCGCCTCAAAGGTTAAAGCTGTATCAGGCTGTGGCTCCCCCTTTTACGTTTTAACATTAAGTTTCTTTAATTTTACTAGCAATAAATTAAATATGAAAATCTATTTTTCAAACAAGCTTTTATCTAAATGCACTAAAAGAATAGGCACTCCGCACATGGGTCGGTAAAGCATCGACGTGACTGCGATTCTTACCGCCTTCGACAGCACGTATGCATATTTCAGCAATCCGCCTTCTTTAGTAATGCAAGCAAGACAAGGCAATGCAAGACAGAACAGTGTTGTATTTTATCACACAGTGTGATTTATGTTGTGATTCTGTCTAATTGTTACACGGAAAAATAAGTGTAACGTTTAGACATTTTTGGACCAAATATGCTTCAAAATTGAGTTGGAAGATTCCATCCATAGCATTGCAAGTTAGGTAGGTAAATATAAGTTTTTTTAAAAGTATTCGTGTTTTTAGCATTTTGTTTGGCGTTTTACTTGGCTTTTGTCAGTTCTGTGACATTAAATCTGTCTAATAAATAAGCTAATTTGTTTTAATATTTTAACAAAATTTTAAACTAGTTAATATCAAATACTATCTATATTCTTATATTTACTGTACTATTATTCTAAAAAAGTTAAATTGCTAGGTCATTGCGCAGAGCGAACCAATTTGAAATCGCTGTTATTCCTACCTTGTGTTCGTTGTATCATGTCGTGTCACTGGCACTGTGTTCGTGACCCGGAGATATCCATTTATTTGGGGACTATGTAATTTTAAAGTAACTAGTGTTTCTTGTCATTAAGGAGCACCAATGCTAAAATATTTAAAAATTTTAATATTGTTAATTACAAGTCTCAAGAAAATTAATTCTTTATTATTTAATTTTATTAATTTACAATATTCTGGGTTTACCTTTAACTTATTGCAGACAGATCAACAAAAATACTCGGTGATAAAAGTTCGACATACTTCTTAAAGATATTGTTTTATATACTTTATCAGAGGTATTCCAATTTCTGCCAAGAAAAAGAATGTAAATACTAATAATTCTTAAACCACGTCCACATTTAGGAAGTTATTTGTATAGAAAAGATTTATAAAAGGAGTGTGTAAAGTTTTTAATTGTTGAAACGTGGAAAGTTTTTAAATATAGTCCCAGATGTGTTTAAAAGTTATAAAAATAAAATTTGAGCTAGTAAGATAATAATTTTGTGTTAGTCACGTAAAAGTTACGGTAGTAAAAATATAAAAATACTACACAGACTTGCATATTATTTAATAAACACATGGCTAAGTGAAAATATGAATTTGGGTTTCAACGTCTGAGCTGACTTTTTGTTACGTTATAAAATTATTTAACGTGCCATAATATGCCCTAATACCCATATAAATCTTATATATATTTTATAGCAAACCTGTGCAGGTTGAAAACCAAAGGAAATATAAAAATCTGATATAGACCTTTAAATCTTTTTTTAAGACAACTATGGTGACCATTCATTCGGAGCTATCCGGTGATTTTGAGTTTGTGTCCATTTTTACAAATTTCTATAACTCGTTAACTACATTATAAAAAAATAATAAATTGGGTAATTATTTTGTTCTATCCCTGTAAGACTGTAAATTTTTATGCAAATTTGGATTTTTCATAAACTTGTTTTAAAAAAAAGACTATGGAGGGAAGTGGTATAAGGAAAAAATGTATAATCTAAATTATTAAAAAAAAAAACAGTTTTAAGCTCATCTGACTTTTAAGACTTCAAAGTTTGTTTTCGTCAGCAAATGCTGTTTTTCTACAATAAATGAAAAGGTTAGAATACCGGTAAAAAAATTATAATATGGTAGATTGTTACACTGAATGTAAAAAACTAGTCGTGAAACACAGAAGCTAACTAAATTTAAAAAATATAAAAATAATTTAATTTCAAAAATATTTAAATTATATGTATATTTTTATATTTTGTCATGTTCTGCCCTAGCCTACTAAGTTTATAAAAGTTGCAAATTTAACGAAAAGTTAAAAAAAAATGTATACTTCCATAAGTTGGGTAGTTTTCTAAAAATTGCGCAACATATAAAACGATTATACTTTATCCAAGAACCATATGCGAAACGTCTTAACAGTGATTAACGCGTGGTAGTACAATTTCTGTACGTCTAGTGTATGGATGGTGGAGGGAAGGATAACTATCTTTTATGGCGGACAAGTTAAAAAAGTGGCCGTCGAAATGTCGCAAATTGGGGTGGCGCCACAGTAGCCAGTGGAGGGACTTTGGTACTCTAATTGATGACATTTTTTAATACATTCAGATGGTACTCCTCCCCTCTACCCTCCATAGTCTAGTGGTTGAAAGGCAATAAAACATAATTGTAAACATGAAGCAGGGCCGGCATGGTGGTTTCTATTTGAAAATTAGAACCCATTTGCTTAGAATAATTCAAAGTTGTTAAATTAAATTGTTAAAATCGATCCACTCACTGTGTACTAAGAGCCCGCGCAGACAGAGGGCGGTCAGCGTTCCGAGTTCCGCGTTCAGAGTTCTGCGTTCTTTGTAATGCATTAATTTCCTATTACCAAAACGCACTGTCAGTAGTCGTACCGCGGCGGTCAACGAGAACTTTTGCGTTCGTGTGTTCTATTCAGAGAAAGGCAAATAACGCGTGAACTCGTCATGGCAGAAACCGAAAAATTAATTGAATTGGTTAGAGAAAGACGTTTGCTGTATGATTTAAGCGATAATGATTATAAAAACCGTGACAAGAAAGCAGAAGCTTGGCTACAAATTGCAAGAGAGATGGAAACTGAGGATGGTAAGTGCACGATTTAAGATGTTAGGAATATACATATACATATAATATGATAAAATGTTTTATTAGTACTATTTTATAAATTATTCATTAAAATAAGAAATAAACTGTTCCCGAATTGCATACGCTGCCAAGTTGCTTCGGTGATTTGTTTGTTGAAAATTTCTAAAGGCGTGTGCCTGTCGATTTAAATCGATTATATCTTCTTCTTCATTTATCTGAAGTTCTCCTTTGGCTCTCAGGAAATTATGCAAACAACAGGCACGATATCAACCACAGTGTCAACATTTAGTTCAAATGGTTTTAAAAAACACCTCCATTTTTGAACCAAAATTCCGAAAGAACTCTCTACAATTCGTCTTGCACTACTGAGTCTTTTATTGTACTTGAGTTTTCTTTCATCCTGAATAGCTACATCAGTTGGGAATGGTCTCATCAAGAATGGTTCTAATTTGAAACCACCGTCTCCAATAAAAACGTGAGGCGTTTGTTGTTCTCTTTCTGGTAATGGCTTTGGTCCCGGTATATTCAATTGGTTGTCAAGCAGTTTTTGATAGAAGGAAGTCTTTTGAAAAATCGTGCTATCGCTATCTTTTCCATAGCTACCAACATCAATCGTTATAAATTTATAATCTGAGTCTACTATGGCAAGCAGAACTATGGAAAATCTCTGTTTATAGCAAAAATGTAATGTTCCAGTGTTGGGCGGGCATTTAATATAAACGTGTTTGCCATCAATACTACCAATACAATTGGGAAATCCCCATTTGTCTTTAAATCCATTTTCAGACTCTTTCAATACTGCTTCTGTGGGGAATGGCAAATAGATTGGTTGTAATCTTTTCCATATCGCTGTACTTACTTCCTTGACTATCATTCCAACCGTTGTAAATTCAATTCGGTAAGAATGGCCGATTGTTTTATAGTAATCTCCTGTGGCAAGATATCTAAAACAAAAAAAATTGATGATATTGTGGTCACTTCTTGATTTTTTATCTTTAGTATTACTGATACTGAAATATTTTTGTAGGTAAATACTGGAGTATGAAGTGGAAGAATCTAAAGGACAATTATAACAAGTATCAGAAAAACACACAAACGACTTCAGGCCAAGAGTATAAAAAATATAAAAACTGGCCTTGGGCAGATTTAATAAGGTTTTTAGATGATTTTAAATTTAGAAGAACAACCGAAACTAATACCCCTAGTCAGATTGCAGAAACAAATCGTAGTGCTTCTCAGTCGTCTATAGAACACTTAGACTCCACATCATGCAGCGAATGGGATATTCATGATCCACCGGAAAGGAATACTGCTGGCGAAAAGAAAAAAAGGAAAATGAAAAACATCGAAGAACCGACTGATAAGATATTAGACTATTTAAAAAACAAAAACCAGCAAAAGCAACATAAAAAAATGGATGAGGCAGATCATTTGTTTCTAAGCGACGCTGAATGCAAGCAATGTTAAAACTGGATATGACAACGTTATCTGCTCGGTATGAATTACAAGCAGTAGGGGAAACTAGTGTTATGATCCCGACATTGACGCAACAATTTCCATCAACAAGTCGTTCGTGTAGTGCGTCATCTCATCTATCAATGGAACAAGAAAGACCGCAGTCGACCGTTTCAAATTTTTCTACTTCTACAAGTCTTCCTGAAACTATCTCATCACATGACGCACTTCTAGGAAATCTACAAACACATCAACCATTTCAAAAAGAATTTCAACGTTCTCAACTATCTGAAGCATCTACTCGTCATTATAAGGCATTAGTACAATATACACTTTCTGATGATGTTATGTCTCCAACTTACCAGCCTAATTACCATAACATTTAACAGAAAATGAGAAAAAAATATTATTTGTTTATAATAAGTTATAAAATAATAAAGAGTTACTTTAAAAATACTGCTTGCCTCTCTTTTGCAGGAATAGCTTTCCTCCAATTGGTATCTTGTTTTTTAATATCATCTTTTATTAAACTGTATAATTCATTGAAACTATTTTTTGACATACGAAAATAAATATAAAATCGTTGATCATCATCAAGCAATTCAGCAAAAAGAGTATGAAATTCTCCTTGTTCCTCTCGCTTTCTGTTAATTGGGTGTACCCAATTTTTCCTTTTTCTTTTTCTTTTAGACGCCTCCAGGCTCAACAAAAGCAATGCTTCTTCTTCGTCGGAAGATGAGCTATGTGAGAACATGTTTCGCACGATATTTGAAACAAAACTGGAACGCTGAAAATTGACCGCCACCTGTGTGCCCAGGAACTCAATCTAATGAACGCAGAACTCTTGAACGCGGAACTCGGAACGCTGACCGCTCTCTGTCTGCGCGGGCTCTAAGGTACGACTGCGACTTAGAAGTCATCATATTATAATGGGGAAGGTATATCTGCTTTAAACCAATGGAATTTCTTAGTGCGCCCCTGCCTATTTCGGCATACACGTGAATTTGTTTATTTTTTTTGCATTTGTAACTTGCACAAAATATAGTAGCATTACGGTATTCTACGAAATAAACCACACAATTTACCTATTAACAGTTTTTATAATATTAATGGCAAACCAAAGTCGGTCTATATAGGGTCGCGATATTCGGCCATATTGCTTTGACGTATGATGACGTCATATCTCCCAATTTTTGGCCATGTTGTCTAGTCCCGGAGATATACAGTTTATTGTATTATTAGAACAATAGTTTACCCAACAGTTTTTAATTATTAATAAGTAGTAAATTCTTTCACTTTAAATAAAAAACATTTGGAACATTTTTCAACAAATATCACTTTCAAAACAATGCAAAATGAAATGCGCAAATTCTAGACGCCACTGGATTGATAATCGGCTTTGATTTTACCCAGTCTTGCCAAGTTTTCTCCGTGGGGTGCCCTTCCTTGCGTCCCCGACGTCGAACCGCCTAAAAGTTGAGGATGTGTCGTAACCTATTCCCAGTATAAATATAAACTTACCTTGTGGCAAAAAAGTTTTTAAAAATGTTGTAAGAATTTAAAAATCCAAAAATTACATGGTAGCTTCAAAATAGATTAAAATAATCACAAACTGTTTTTTCCATATTTATTTTCTCAAAAAATAAGGCCGAGAATCTTATAGTGAATTTTTGATATTCAATATCAACCCATCAAAAATCAAACACCCTGTTCAGAAAAGTCGAGACTTTTTAAAGGAAACACGTCAAAATATCCAGCCAAACTTACTTGTAAAAGTCATAGTTTGCTATTTTGCATCGTTATACGTTAAAGGATGTAGCAAATATTTTGATTTTTTTATTAACTTATCATACCCTTGGCCATAATTTTTTAAGCAACCTGCTTGCAATACTTTTGTTTATATATTAAAAAAACGTTTTTATTTAGTACGCAGCTGTTTTAAGGTCGCTTCTAATTCAAACCTTAGACTGTTTATTTTTTGTTTAAACGTAAATTATAAAGAGTATAATTAATTATTGGCTAAAAGAGCGACAAAATATAAATGTAAAATAAATACATGTATTCTTACGTTTTAAAAATGAACCTATATCCATAAATAAACCTTTAAAAAATGAAAAGTTCATACATTTCTCGAATTCAATAACTAAATTTATTACTTCGAGCCCTAATGGTAATTTTAGTGCCATTTGTTAGCACTTAATAGAGATCAACCTAATTTATCACTTGTAATGATTTGCTCTTGGCTATTTTATGAGTAATTTGTCATATCGTATTTAGTTTAGAAAAAAGTAAGTTATACAGTATGTTTAAAGAATAGTTTTAAAATTTATATTACAGATTGCTGACGTCAACATAGGTCTATTTTTTTAGCCAACTTAGTATTATCTGAAATTAGCTTTCTTTAGCCAAAAGACAATATTATACATTTTTAGAAATAGTAGTTTTAATGTTTAGCCATAAATACCAAAATTTGATATATCTATCTGAAATAGTAGGTAGTAGAGGAGCTTTCCTCGCCTGACGAGGTACCACCCCACTCACCCTTTAAAGGACTCATGAAGTCTTAACGGACGTTTCGGGTTTTGGGTGTGTGAGTCAGCTTTCCTTCTTCCTTCTTTTTCTTTTCTTTCTTTTTCTTTTAACCCCCAAACTATGTACAAATGATGGCGGCACACCCGGAAGTAAAATGTTCCGGAGGTAATATAACCCTCCATTCGGATCTCCGGGCGAGGCCTACATCGAGAAGTTTAATTTCTTTTGCAAATATATGTGGGCCTAACACCAATATAAACTCCGTTCACCATCACCTTCAGTCATCTAAGCCCCACATACTGTTTCTAATGGAAACACAAATAAGTTCTAAATCTTCAACAAGCCACCTTCTCTTATAGTGTTTTGTGTTATGATTATGCGAATATTAAATAGTTAATGTATTTGCTATTCGTTGAATTTTATTTAATAAGCCTGGAATGTATGGTAAAAATTAATTTGTAATAGGTCTATTTTGATTTTGTCTTTGGTTTTGATTATCAAATTCAAGAAAACATTTGTTTATAAAATCAAGAGGATAATTATTTTGAATTAAAATATCTCTTAAAAAATATTTTTCAGTGTTTATATTTTGATTAGAATAAATTCTTTTAATTCTATTAAATACACTTTTTACAACTCCTTTTTTACCATTATTGGGTGATTTGAGTTAAAATTTAAGTATCTGTTTGTATATGTAGGAATTAGCCCAAGAAAGGGAATTAAAAAGAATCCTAAGAATTAAGTAGCAGAAGTAAAGTTAAGTTAAAAATCAAATTAAGCCCATACGGGCTACCCCTAGGGCGAGGTATGTCCGTACTAAGTTAGTTTCGTTAAAAACACTGAAATGGTTTTTATGGTTCACCAGCTCAAGGGTCAAAAGAAATAGTTCTATATGGTCAGGGCCGTGCCTACCGGGCGGTGCAAGCTGCGGGAGCAAAAAGTTTTTAAATAGGGGCGACCAATATTTTTTGCTACGGCGCAAGTAACCCTGGAAACGGCTCTGCATATGGTAAAATAGTCCCAGTGACGTAAAGTAACCCTGTATCCAAAGTTTACGTCACAATACTAATAGCAATAAAAAAAAACATATTTGCTTTTAAAATTGAAAAATCTTTAATGTGTTGTGGAATGTTATAAAAAAGCTTTTTCGAGCATCTTTAAATCATTTTATCACAATACCTTGGTTATATTTCAAGGGATATCTTTTAGCCTCAAAAGATGTTCAATATTCGTGTATATAAAAGAGATTTATATTGTATAAACCTTCCGTTTAGAACGTTGTGTAAATAGAGTGACTTGAAATTCAGGCGCTTTTATGTTTATCTAGGGATTGCTGCAGGTGGGCGATATTTATTCAAAACTTTCATAAAATATCTGGTTTAGGGTATGCTTATATCCATATTAAATTTGCTTTATAAAATATCAAAATTTAATATGAAATTGATACCACAGCCTTTAAAACACAAGGTTTGAAATTGCGGAAATTTTAAATTAAACAAAAATAATTTTATGTAACTTAAACAACTTTAAACACAAAAATTAAAAACTTTTCTATAAAAGTCCTCAACAATAGCTCCGATTTTATTTTTGTTTACTTTTTGTTTTTTTATACTTTTTAAAATCAGAATCCTTTCAGAGGGGAAAAATAATTATATGTATTGTTTAAACAATATACAACGTGAAAAAACAAAAAATTAGAAATTTGTTTTATTTTTTCCTGGTCTTATTTAAAATCGGATTTAAAAATAAATTGCACTTTTGCATTGCCACTTTTTCTGCTGTATCTAAAGGTAGTATTTTATTTGACGACGTTCATTTTCGTAGGACCATCATCAACTTTATTTTTTAAATACGATCCTGATATTCTGAAATCAAAATTTAAAAGCATATTTTATTGGAAATTCAATTATGTATCACACATTGGGGTTTAATCCTAATACGGACCTGTATTTTGGAAAGTTTGATAAAAATAATTATCTCTACATTTTAAGTTAATAAATTACTTTAATAAAGCAAGCACATCTTATCAAGAAACCCCCTAAATCACTAACTCACATTTTTTAAATAAGGTCCTGATATTTAAATATTGAAATATCAAAACCAATTTTATGTAATTATAGTTTAACCGTAATACAGCCCTGTATTTCTCAAAATTCAGTAAAAATAGTAAGTACTACATTTTAAACTAATACATTGATTAAGTAAAAAATTAAACTTTAAAATACAGAAATAATAAGTAATTAAATAATTTGCTTATAAAATGACAATTTTTATGCGAAACTTGTTTTAGCTTTTTCTATTTGGGTAAATCTAACAACAAGCAAAACATACTTAATAATTCCGTTAGGTATATACGGTTAATATTTTTTAGAAAAAATAATTAATAGTTTAAAAAACTAAAAAACACGCTTTTATATGCAACCGAACTAAAAATTAGAAAATAATTTTTCATTAAAAAAATATTGTCATTTCATAGTAAAAAGCGTGGGGTGCATTTTACTATTTTTTCATAACTTTTCCATCATAGATATTGGCAAATATAATAATTATAACATTTAATATATTAAGCACCCCACGCTTTTTACTATGAAATGACAATATTTTTTTAATGAAAAATTATTTTCTAATTTTTAGTTCGGTTGCATATAAAAGCGTGTTTTTTAGTTTTTTTAAACTATTAATTATTTTTCATTTTTTAGTTCGTTATATCAATTAACTTTGCTACTCTTGACAAAATGGCGAAAACATTTTTTAGTGAACAAGAGTAGCAAAGTTTGAAATGTTGCCAACAGATGGCAACCCAATAAAAAATTTCTTCGCAATTGAGTAGCAAAGTTTGGAATGTTGCCAACAGATGGCAAAGAGTAGCAAAGTTTGAAATGTTGCCAACAGATGGCAACCCACTAAAAAATTTCTTCGCAATTGAGTAGCAAAGTTTGGAATGTTGCCAACAGATGGCAACCCAGGTGTTGTTTTTATAATATAATGGAATTTCTTTTTCCTGGCGATCCAAAGCAGGATAACGGGATACTGTTTGCAGATTATTGCATTGTCATGGGTCCTTAATACGTGTGCAAAGTTTCAAAGAATTCGAATAGCTGGAAGTTGGTTAAAATTAGGCTCAAAGATTCCGTTACATAGATAGCCAGATGGATAGATAGATAGTTACAACCCAAGTTAATAAAAGCGTGTTAAAAACGACGCAACTGCCTTTTTCTTAAAAAAAAAAATAATTTATTAAATTTCTGTATAGTTAAAAAAATTCTATTAATTATTTTTTTGTTCGATGTACGGTTTTCAAGTAATAAATATAAAACATTTCTTGGCATGGGTTATTTAGTATCACTAGTATCTAACTGTACAGTTAATAATATCAACTTTTCCATGGGCGTAGCCAGATCCCGGCAGGAGGGGCAGGTGCCTTCCCCCCTAGCAATGGACAAAATTATTTATTATTTTTTAGATGTTAAATTTAAACAGAGATTTAAGGCCTCCACAACAATAAATACATTAAAAATATACAGAGTGTTTTCAAATTGCGTTAAAAAAATTAGTATAAAATGGCTAAATTGGCCAGTGCAGTGGTGTCTTGAGCGGTACTTAAACGAATTAATGAAAAAAGTTATATATATGTATATATATATATTACAAAGTATTTTACTCCCTTTAAAGACAGTTAAAAGAAAGACATCCTGCTTTTTATGCTATCCACCACGACTCTCTCCCCAGACCGGTTTCGCCTGCCTTACAGGAGCTCATCAGTGAGGCTGTATCGAGTCATGGTAAATAGCATAGAAAACCAGCGTCTACTTAATGGACAAGTTTCGTTGTTTAGCGGTAGGATATTAAATCCTGCCGTTGATGCCCTACTGAAATCGCATTCAGTAAATACGAGCATCAATTGTAGCGAGGTGGCTATGTAGAATGAATGATGGGGGCCATGTAGAACATTTAGCAGTTTAACATTATTATATTTATTTTTGATTTTCATATTAGTATGTAGTAGTTAATAGTAGATGGATAATACCTAATACACTTATTGTGTCATTATTTGTAATTTTAAACTCTGATAGCTCAAAAAATATGAAAGATAAATACATCATGTTATATATTTTTGAAAAGGTCTCTTTAAGGGCTCTTTAACTTTCTACAAATATACAAGGTGTTCTGTTAAAAAAATGTTAACATTGATTTGTCCAAATTTTTGGGATACCCTGTATAATATTTTCTCATTTTTCTAAAAGATACGTTTAATTTTCTATAATTTGGTAAAAAATTCAGGTGCGTAGCTTTAAAAATAAAAAAGTTACGGGGGTGGTCAAAATCTACTCAATAACCCTGTGCTTGAAGTATTATTTGTCCACTTGGAAATGGTTGCGTTGCTGTCACGAAGGCCATTAGCAAAGAGTCATCAGTAAATCAATTAATTAATTGATTTAAACTCGATTGAACAGGTTCATCTAAAGTGGTTAAGGGTGAATCATGCCAGGTAATAAATTAGGTGTCTCTCTATTAGGCATAAATAAATTACTTGTAAATTATACTATTCCCAATCGTCAGCGGCAATCATTCGGCATCTATTTAAACCGGCAAAAAGACTCGTATTTTTATTTAGCTTAAATACTAAAAATTTTACTTGTAAATAAAAATAAAAATTAAAAAAAAACTTTATAAACATAAGCACACACAAATAAAAAAACACATTATCAAACATTTAACAAAGATTTAACCAAAATAACTACTTGAAACTTATTTAAGGATAAGAAAGAGTTTTTCTTTAGCCAATTTTTTTCAAACATAACGATCTAACGATAGTGATAGTTATGTTCGGGTCTCAAAATTGTTTTGGTTACGGGTGATATTCGTTTAACAGCAAATTTGTTTCAGTAACAATATCGGTAATGACTTTAACTAAACTGATCAACGCTAAAATTTGCCTCCTATAACAATAATAGTATGCTTTCTGACTTTCATAGAACCCAAAAGGCGTTTTCGTCTCATTTTCGTACTTTTTTGGTTGACAAATAAATAATAAGTTTAACTTCATTCAATACCGATTGATGTGTTTTTGAGAAAAAGTAAAGTTTAATCTAATGTTTGTCTGTCAACCACAATAGGTTTGTTCCAGCAGAACGTTGGAAACATGTTAGCAACAATCGTAAACTAAGAAATTAATACAAACATTAGTCAGAAATGTTGGCAACAGTTTTCTGTTGGAACGAAAAATAAGCAAGGCGTGCATACTACTTATACGTCAATACAAGAAAGGTTATGTTAAAAATGTCAGTAATGTTTAAAGAAAGTTTCCAACCTTTTAAATAATTTCAAAAATGTTTCCAGCATCTTAAAACTACTGCCGGAACAACAAACAATTGTATAATGTTACAAACATGGCACTGCTGGAACGACAAATTTGACGTGCGCAGAATCCAAACGGTTGCAAACATTTCTGACAGCCTGCTGGAACAAACCTATTATGTACCAAAATGAGCCAAAATCGCCCAAAGTGGCGCAAATAATACTCGTGTTTTTAGTGCCTTAAAAATATTATTACCGTAATAGACTTATACCGAAATCCATAACTATAATATTATTCTAACAAAAATATTTAAAAAGCTACTTCGGACAAGCATCTAATAAACTCAAGGCACGACACTAGTTCCAGTTTTCAATATTATCAACGCATGCTGCGCCGAGTGATGAAGACGGGAAAACAGCATCCCACAAAAAGTGTGGATTTTTGGCTTTTTGCTGGCGTGTCCGACATTATACTACTTATCTGAACTTCTGTAATTTTATGTCTTTGCCTCTCTGCCTCTCTCATACACCGTACGGGGATCGATCTAAGCAAATGTTAACAATTTTTAAATATTGTTGTAACGGTGTTCTTCCCGTTATTTATTTATCCTTGTATATTCGCGTGTTTCTACTGAGAATAAAAATGATATACTTTATTCTTTAACAAAAATTACATATTAGTTCAAACCCAATCCGTGACTATTGTAATTTGATATTCTATGGCTGCATTTTAGGTTGTCGACTAAGCAGAACTTTTAATAAAAATTATCTTTTTTTTGTTAAATTACTAATAAAAAAATCTCATATGGGGCCCACTGACGTACAATGCAGCCAGCTTAAGGGACTGTTGCACAAAATTATTATATCCAAAACTTATAAGAAAAAACATATCAAATGTGCTATTTTTGTAAAGCTTCTTGGACCAAGTTTATAGTGGCATTATAATATACTATACCTTTTTGTCCTACCTTGTATATCATAAAAAATAATACACGTTTGATAATTGATTTAAAATATACAGAATTAACCCAATAAATTATTGTTTTTGTTAATTTTGTAGGATAAAAGAGAAAAAGTTGAGCGGTGTAAATTTATAACTGGACGTCGGGTAGTATTTATACTTACTATATACAAAAACTGTAAATATTAACTAGTTTGTCCAATTAATTTTGAATTATTTGGATTAGTTATGTTAAAAAAAAATATATAATTAGCTCTATTACAACTCTTTTCTTGCCTTATTGCAGCAATCCAAGGTTCAAAATACATACCGTAGGTAATTCTTCCAAAAAAAAAAACGATCTGTTTTTAGAAGTGTTGCAAATAAACTTTTTTATACCTTTTTTAATAGCTTAGTGAATTTGCCTGAACAAACAATTATTAGAAAACTGTACCATTTTCTTTTAATAGGAAAAACAAATTGATTAACATCAAATAGTTAGATCCTTAAGATGTTATAATTAAGAAATTTACATGTATATGTCGTCTCTATCATAAAAGACTTATTAAAACAGAGATTTTTTGAAAAAATTGTTGCAATTTAGGCAAAATCGTAACTGATATAAGTGTTATTATACTATCAGCAATTTCTCTATACTCTAAAGCGATAAATTTCACTGATGCGTGGATGTACAAATCTATTATTTTAGGGTATGATTATTTGTTCGATTTAGATATAAGTTTTTCTAAAACTATTACCCATGCTACAACAACCAACATTAGGCTTTTCTCTACAGATGCACTGTGTGATGTAGAGACAATATATGAAATCAAATAAGGCATATTTTAATTATATTATTTAAACTTGCGCACTTATAGAAAGTACGACTGGTTTTCATATAAAAAAAACAAATCCAATCCCAAAAATAAGCATTAAAAGTCCTTGCAAACTTGAAAGCTTATTGCCTCAAGCCTGTGGGAAAAGTCCGACATAAATATTTTCAAGGGTTCCTGTATTTCATTTAGTTTCGGCGAAAAAGTGTATCTTTGGGGAATTGACACAATATCTTTTTGTAAAAGTTTTCTCTTGCATTTAGGCTAAAAATGTCTTATGAAGAGTTTTATTTGAAAGACGGAGTTTAAAAATAAAAAAATAAGATGAATGTGTAAATTTATCATTTTTTTACTTATTAACTAACTAAAATAGAGGATCTATATATTGTTCTTGTGGTTTTTGCAGTACCATTTAATATAAACATATATGTATATAGTACTTGCCATAGATAATTCATTTGCCCAGAAGTCGCCGGTTCGATTCCCAGCGGGGAGACATATTTATGTAGTAGTTATTAAAAAAATAACGGCCGTGGTGGCACTATCGTGTTGTCTAAAAGATGCTGTGAAATGCATAACTGCTTGTTTTAGTGCTTGGACAACGTTGACGGAACAGGGGGAACGATGGGTTAAACATCTAATAACCCGACATCCCCGGTACTCTGGTATTTGGGCATATGCCTTCGTGGGATGTCAAAAAGATAAAAAAAAATATTATTAAGAGAAAAATGTACGTCACTGGCGTTTTATGAAGTTTTTTATATTAAGCAATCAAAAATACAATTTTTTAGTATTGTACATTTTTTTTTGTATCTGGCTATTTAAGATATGATATTAAAAAAAAACAGACTTAGAAAAAATATTAACGCCCTGTACCTAGAAACAAAGCAACTCCAAACATATGTTTATTTTCTTTTAAAGCAGGACTTTTTATAAAGAGGCACTGTTTTTCGTAAAGCTTATAATTAAAAAATTCCCATTTGGTAAGAACGTCCGTAGACACGCTGTATAAATCGTAAAAAATGCTGCACATTAAAAGAAATACAAAACAGAAGTCACAAATACTTAGTAAAATAAGCACAATCGATTAAAAAGTAATTAAACATTTAACTAAAGAAACTACTTCCTGCACAATCGAGATTTATGTCTGAAACAAAACCGATACAGTGAAGGTTTTTAAAAGTTCTTTCTTTCCCCTCCTTAAATTTAGGATTATTACCAAAATTACTTTTTAACATAAAAATATTGTAGTGAAAATCAGTCCAGTCGTTGGAGACTTAGAAGTATTTTAAATTTAGCTTAAATATTGTACATACATTGAGGATTTTATTGGCATTGGCTTCTACATTGATAAAACGGCTATGATATTTTTCCGAAAAACTATGCAAGATTAGGTAGAAAATTTCCTTTAAACAGAATATCATTTTGGCACTTGTACACGTTTATTTCACTTGAAATCTTTTATACTTAGTTTATTTTCTTAAATTAATAGTAAACACTTTATATATATTAAATTAAACATTCTATTGGATGGTCTTCTTGTTGGGTACACGCCTGGAAAGAATGGGACCGCTTGGGTCCTGGTCCCGGGGTATACGAGCTTACTCTGTTCAGCCCTATTGACCCCTATGAACTGGCCGGTCGCCTGAAACAAAATAAATGAAAAACCCCCAAAAATTCTAATTAAGAAACGACGTTTCGGTGTATATATTATTAAATAAAGATAATTGTGAAGCATCAATTTCAGTTAATTTAAATAACACTTGGTTGCCTTTGCTCGATACTGAAGTATCTTCAGGAAAACTTAAAATCAACTAACTCATTACCTTTTTTGTCTTACAAATAATAAATACACCAGTTACTTATGTCACTCATGACACATATTTATAACTATTTTCAGTTTGCGATACAAAAATAATCTAAAATTTTAATTTAAATATAAGTTACTATTTTATTTTTATTTTTTAACTTAATTTTTAATCTTGACAACGGTGGCAGACTTGCCACCGAAACGTCGTTTTTTAATTGGATTTTATTGGGTTTTTGGAGGGTTTTTCTTTTATTTTGTTTCAGGCGACCGGCCAGTTCATAGGGGTCAATAGGGCAGAACAGGGTCAGCTCGTATACCCCGGGACCAGGACCGAAGCGGTATCATTCTTTCCAGGCGTGTACCCAACAAGAAGACTATCCAATAAATGAATCCGCCTAATCAATATAGAGCATATCTCCAATTAAAAATTCTATTAACACAGCTGATCACATATTAGTTCTAAAATACGAACGAAGGCAAATCAGCTGGACAATGGATTAAATTAACCTCTATTGAGAGATTACAATAATTGTTACTAGAATTGTCTTTGTCATTGTCAACATCCGAATAAAGCAATTAATTTTGCTTGTATATATAAATGAGTGTTACCTCTAAACATGCCACCTTAATTTTATTTTAAGTAATAACAGAAATCATACCTTAATTTATTAAGAAACAGAACTACAATTAAAAAATTAAGCATTTTGATTATTTATAACAAAAAACGCATTAAAAATTTATGTTTTTTGAAGTTTTTAAGACTAATTTTAATATAAAGGAAATAATACAAAAACTAAAACTTGTATTTTGCCTAATCGTAGAGAAGCCCACGATGCTAAATGAAGATTTACTCGAGCGTCATAGAGACCTTTTGGGTTGCAAAGCTTAGATGATATGAAAAAAAAGAATATAATGAATACCTATTTATCGGTGGCGAAGCGGCTATAGATTTTTAAATATATCAAGAAAATACTGTTATTATTTCGTCTTGTGGAAATCGTTTGGACCGTATCGGATTACATATTTTTCGTTATCCTTTAATTATTTTCTTAAAAATAATTAAAGGAAATAATAATAATTCTCATGCTCGAGAACGTCAAAAAAACGATTTTTTTACAACTTTGTAGCCCTCTGCTTTCTTTGTGTCACTCTTAAATCGTCAGATTAGTGAAATTATTTTAAATCTCCTGATGGGTTTTTAAACCTCTACAATATAAAGCCAGTACCTTAGCCTACCACAAAATGGCCGCAGTAAATATTAGAGAATTATTGCACAGTGAAATAAGGCCAGGCATTAATAATACCGGCCTTATTTTGACATCTGAGCTTGCGCAGATGCATGGTAGGAGAAGGACTTCCCTAATAAGTATAGTGCCCGGCTTTATTTATGTCGGTTTTAGGTAGTGCCTTATTTTGGTCTAACCGAACGGCTACCGAGTACAAAATCGAAAAGTTTTTATAAGTAAAAATACTTAAAACCATGCTTTATCAAATGCATTTCTTTAATTGTGTAAAACAAAACCCTACAACACAAAACAATAAAGAAAAACCACTAAAATTTTCCCCCATTTTTTAGGTTAATGGTACTGTCAACATGATTTGCGATAACTCTAAATTAATGGGTACAAGCACTATTTAAATAAGGTCGGTATTAATAATTCCCGAGCTTAATAAGGCAACTTGCAATAATTCTCTATTACCTGAATGCCTGATTTATATAGCCATATTTTTTAATGTAATAAAGCTGAATTAATAAATGAAGTATTTTTTTAAAGGTCTTTCTAGAATCTGTTTAATGATGACACCGGTAATAATTTAAAAGGTTGGACAAAAAATTATATTTTTTAAATAAAAACCCCAGATACTATCTAATAATCCCTAAAATAATCTTTTAAGAATATTAAGAAAGTGCCACTTAAATTTTATTTACCTTAATTAGTTTTGGAAATATGGTCATCCAAAGACGGTATTTGCACAATGTTTAAAGTTTTGCTGTTTTGAAGTAAAAGATGGTATTAATTTTATATTCTAGAGTATTCATCAGGAGCTTTTAAATGATATGCTACAAGACCCCCTATAAACTTAAGCTTTAGGCGTTGACTATCCTGAGAGGATTTTATTAATACACATATAAAATGAATAATATTAATCAGTTAATATATTGGAACGACATAATTAATAATGAGGACGCCCCTTTTTGAAGCCCCTTCTAACTGGGGCCTGGGCGGGCCGCCCCCTCTCGTTACGCTAGTGCTTTTTATAGATGTTTGTCTCCATGATATAGATTTAAACGTTAATAAAATGCTAAACACTAGAAAAGGTAAGTGTTCGTTTACTCTACAATATTTCGGTTCCAAACTGCCAAACAAAATATCTTTGGTTATTTCTTCACTGTCAAAATTATCTTTATTTTCATTGGCCCAAATTAAACATATACGTTTGGCAACACTTCCTCAAAATTTTCATTCTCCTTTGTATCGAGCCCGTTAAAGAATACTGTCATTGGAAAACGATAGAAAATCGGGAGAGTAGAAAAGCTGAGGGAGTGTGACTTTTCTCAAAATCAAGAATACGGGCCCAGAGGTACCTAGTGTAAAAAAATAAATTAATAGAAGGTTTAACATTTACAGTATGTAACTCTAAAGGATGATTCCACATATGATTTTTGACAAAAAGTTTCTAAGAACATATGTTAAAAATTGCTTTGCTTTTGAGATACAGGGTAAACATCGGCATTGTATAAATATTTTAAATATTTTAAAACCGATTTGGCTAAAATTTGGTACAATTATTAAACATAAAAGGGCGCAAATGTAGCTCTAGCCAAATTTAAAATTTTAGGGCCAGTGACGTCTCAGTGTCCATTCAACAAGGCTAATATCGCTGATGGGCTGCAAAAGCAGCACAACTCATGTTTTAAAATAAGTTAGTTTTTATTGCTAAGAAAAATGCATAAGAAACGATTTAGAGTTCTTAAACGAAGATTATACAGGTCCAAAAAATAAAAAATAGTGGTCTGTGCTGGGTATCGAACAAAGATTTTCACTTGTAATACCACTAGTGCTAAATTTATTTCCGAAAAAGGCCACGAATATTTTAAAAATTATCCCGAGCCGCAGACAAGAAAGAATTTTCTTAAAATATTCGTGACCGAGAAAAATTTCCCGGAATAATTTAAGCACGTATGGTATTCGGTAAGAAAATTTCACACCAAGTTTGTGTTAAATAATATTCTTTTAAATTAATATTTGTAACTTTGACACGAGCTTTAAACTTTTACTATAAAATAAATATTTTCCATTTTATCAATTGTAGTTGCAAATATATGTAATACCTTATATTATTACAGTTGGTAAAAATAGTTTATTTTAATTTTTTAGACCCATACCTTGCTTTCGTTTGCTCTTCACTTATGTCTAGTACTTCAGTCTTATGATATTATTTTACCAACTGTAGTTGTATAAAATTTTCATTTAGGGTCTTAAAACCTTACATTATTTTATATTATGGTATGTCTGAAATACTACAACTAGTACAAAATAACATTTTCTTTAATTATGTACCTATGTGAATAACAGACATGACGTTAAAACAAATTCAATGATTATGTCAAAAAATGTCCACTATAATTCGCTCCAGAGTATCCCAGGCAGGAGAAAAATAATTCCGATAAATACTTGTGTTGTCGTGGTAATGCAACCAAAACTACACATTTGATTGGTCAAAAAACAGTGGTGTGGAATTTTCTGACATATTTTTGCTGCTGAACACGAATCTGAAGTCAAAACTAGAGGTCAAACTGCAAAAATCCGAATTGCGAGTGCCAAGGAGGCACTAGCAATTTTATTAAAAGAGGGGTTATGTAGCACCTTTAACGCCACTTTTTTTAATAATCACCCCAGCCGTTCCAGATCTACAACCATGATGAATGAAAATTGGCTTAAATACTATACCAACAATGCGGTTTTAAGTTTGGAATGGCTGGGCCAATTTTCAAAAACAAACAGATGTTAAATAGAGTATCAAAGGTGCTACATAACCCCTTTCAATAAAACATTGCTAGTGCCTCCTTGGCCCCCGCAATTCGGTTTTTTGCAGTTTAACCGCTAGTTTTGACTTCAGATTCTGTGTCCGTGTGTGATTCTGTTCAGCGGCAAAAAATATTTGAGAAAATTTTTGTCCGATACCCAGCACATACCACTTTTTTATTTCGTGGACCAGTGTTACTGTAAATGTATTACCTTTTCTGTCAGTATTGGTGCGCAAATGAATATTTTTTATATTTACTTCGGTTCTTAGTTAAAAATGAGTGTTTTTTAAGTTTTGCCACCATTGTAGCCCTTAAAAGCGATATTATCTGGAAAAAGTACTTAACTAAGTTTTTGTGGTTTTTTTTGCAACTAAAAATAGAACTATGTAATCTCATCTTGCCTTGATATCTATCTTCGTTTAAAATTATCTAACTTTAACTTATTCGAAAAAGTATCCAGAATGGCATATTTTTTGTCATTATTTATAAAAACAGTATTCTTATATAAAACGAACACAATTAGCAGCATTAGTCCACATCCGACTCACAATCGACGTTCGATTCGATCCGTTTCTGAAATTTATGTAGTCAGTGCGCCCTTGCTAGTATACCCATTAGTCATAATTTACTGATTTAAATTATGCAATATTTTACTAGTTATGTAGCAACCTGGTATGCTAGAAAATTTAAAACAATACCTACTATACAGGGTTTTACGAATTCGAGGAACACCATTAGGATCTCGGGAACGGTAAGAGATACAGGGTTGGTTAAATTGATAAATAATAAATTAATAAATAAAACAATATTCCGTTTTAAAATTTGCAGCTGTTTCGAAATTATCCGGACAAAACCAAAATTTTGCGAAACAGTTTTTGTGGTTATTTGAAGAGATATTTTAAAACAAACGACACATTAACATTGCCACTTTTTTTGTTCTTTAAAATAATGTCACTAAATTTAAGGTCTGACTTTTCGTCTTTAAGCCACAATTATTAACTTTGTTTTAAAGATAGGCGGAATATTTGGCTTCAAACTTAGTTAACTTGTGTTTAAATTCTAAATCCAACCATATATCACTTTCATTTATGCGACGTTTCGAACTGAAAAGTCATCATCATTCACCATTTCAACCATTACAAATAACAAATTTCCCCCAAACGTTCGGTGAGATTTCCGTTTGCAAGTAAGTATTCATCCATTTTTTATGACAGGCTTTTGATTGAATAAATTAATGTCTTTATTATATTATGTCTAAGTAAATGTATATAAATTACATAAATTCATGTAGCTTAGGTAAATTATAAATAAATAAATAAAAAGAAAAATAATAAATAGTTATAAAAAAATGGCTTCATACTTACTTTTATATAAAAATTTCCAAAATCGTTTATAAAAAATCGTAATTTTTTAACGAACAAATAGTTAATAATGATTTTTTGGTTCGAAACGTGGCATAAATGTAGAGTGTGATATATGATGGTGGCTCAAAGACAAAACATCGGATATTAAATTTAGTAACATCATTTTCCAGAACAGAAAAGGAATAATGTAAATGTGTTGTTTATTTTAAAATATCTCTTAAAATAAACCGAGAAAAAATAAAAACTGTGTCAAAAATATTTTTTTTTCCGGGTAATTCCAAAACAAATGCAAATTTTTAAATCTTTAAAACAGAATACTGTTAAGCATAAAAATGCGCAACTTTACCTCAATGTAACCAACCTTGTTTCTTTTACCGTTCCAAAGATTCCAATGATGTTCCTCGAATTTGTAACACCCTGTTTGCCTATATCCCTGGCAAAATGTGCCTTATGAAAGACTATTATAGAAATGGTCAATAAAAACTTTCTCAAAGTAGATATTGTATCAATTCCCTAAAGGCTGTCGTTTTTCACCTTTACTAAACGAAGGATTGGGGTCCTAGGTGAGGGATTCTTGGAAATATTTGTGAAGTTTTTCCAAATGCCATAAACTTACTCGGATGGAATGGCTTTTGAAGTTTGTTCGTATATCACAGTATTTTCTTTTTAATTCAGAGTTTATTTTCTAAGTAATTGTGATCTACAAGCTTTTCTACGTAAGTTGATGGCATATGACCAAATTTTTAATTATTATACAAGGGAAAAAAGTTCTATATTTTAGCTCGAGGTTTTGTTGACTCCCGACGCAAAGCGGGACGGATTTAATATAGTATAAATTGACATTTTCTAACATTATCATATCCTCAAAATTACTTTCGATTTAACCGAAAGTACCATCAACTTTTTATTTTAAATAGCAGAGCTTATTTTTTTATGTCTTGTATTTCCGATAAAATTATCTTTACCATTGTTTCTGCTATGTATTTGTTTTAACTAAGTGGGATGTGGAAATAAAAGAATTTTCTATTTTACTTTCACAGGTAGTGATATATTTTGTTTTCTTTAATTAATTACTTACATTTTGTTATTTTAGATTTTATTGTAATTGATGAGGGCAAATTCAAAATTTTCCAAATATTTTAAATGGAAACACCCTATTTTCATTTTATTTTTAAATTCTCTACCAAAAACTCCTTTTAGTAACGTATCACAACATATTTTTAATTTTCAAGATGGCGGCCATAGAGCAGTAATTTAAAAATGTAATTATTCGGATGTCATGAATAAATGAACTATGGTCGCCATCTTGAAAATAAAAAACATGTTGTGATATATCATTGAAAAGAGAGTTTGGTATGGAATTTAAAAATAAAATAAAATAGGGATGTAATGTATGTAAAAAAAATAAGATATATCACAACCTGTGAAAGTAAAATAGGAAATTATTTTATTTTCATAGCCTTCTTAGTAAAAACAAATATTCAAAGCAGAAATAATAGCGGTATTTGATTTTTCTAAAAGATATTCTCTGGGCCCCCTTTTGAAAAGAATCACCCTGTATGGTATATTATTAAAAACATAATTTTATAGAGAATACAAATATGGAAAAAAACTAGTCACTGATAAATAAGAAAATTGATGGTAGTCCCGGTTAAACCCAAAGTTATTTTAAGAATGTGATAATGTCAAAAATGGCAATTTATGCTATATGTAAAAATTGTATTATTCTTTCTTAACAACTTACAACAAATGTGGAGTAACAACATTCTGTGTCACCCGGTATAATATATTTCTTTTAGTTCAATAAATATTAACATTATAATTATTTGATCTATATCATAATAATATGTTATTAAGGCATTACATTGTCATGTACTGTTGATTGACTTTAACAAAGGTCATAGGTAAATATTGAAAGCAAAATAAAAGGTAAGTGTCCGGAAAAAATATTCCTAGCCATGGCCGAAAACAGTGGCGGCTCGTCAGAGAAGGCAAGGGAGGCTTAGCCTTTCCATAAAATTTTAGGCTATTCATAGCAATAAATTTAAAGGTATTGACAAATAATTATGAATACATTTTTTCTAAATCTTTGGACAATTACTTTACTATTAATTTCTAATATAAATACATAATATGCTTGAATTAACACTATCACTACGTACCACACTGCATTAAACCGCCCACGAATCGCGAAAATTTAAATAACGAAGAAACCATCAATCCAAAATAATAAATGCCATGCGTAGCAAGGGAGGCAAGCCTCCGGCCAATACAACCGGCCGCTTTAAAAAACACAGCTTTGCAAGCCCGATCGAGCAGATATCAACGTTCAGCTTTTTAATTTTCGTCGCTTAAATTAAACCGCCGTGGGAGGCTAGACTCAGTTGGTCTTCGTTAGTGCTCGTGTCACTTGTGTTTTTGTTTTTGTTTTGATTTAGTTATTTCGAATGGCGGAAGGAGTCGAGAATAATAAAAATATTTCGGTAAATCGTTTTAGTGTTACTTGGTAATATTTGTGTATAAAACAGACGGTACAGCAGTGTTTTTGGTAATATTTTTAATGTGTTTTTAAAGTGTTTTTGGGATTTTTTAAAAATTAATATGGATAAGTTGGACGAAATTAAAAATCTGACGGTGTAGTCGACTGGTTGCTGACAATAATTTTAATTCTTTATCCTATAATAATAAATAATAAATTTTATCATGGATTTAATATTAGTTGGTACAATAAATGCGACTGGTTAACCGGCTCCATTAAAAAGGAAAAGTTTTTGTTGGCCCTGCATTTTATTTTGCGTACAAACCAATTACCAAACGTGGTCTAAAATAAAATATTTCGATTTAAAAAATTAACATTGTTCCACAGAAAGATATTTTAAAATCTAAGGAGCATATATTTTCGTCTTGTAAATTAAAATTGTTTAGCAAACAAAATACAGCAACAGCTTTAGATACAGCTAAAAAAAAGGCATATTTTTTTTTATAATCAGGTTTGGGAAAATCGGTCAAATTTAAAATTATATTACGATATTACGATACATTTGGCTTCCCAAGAATTAGCCTTTCGCGGACACGATGAAACCGAAGATTTGATTAATCGCGACAATTAAAACGAACTTTTAATGTTATGGGGCTAATATGATTCAATATTCGGCACTTTTTGAAACGGTAGCGTTTTTTCGGGCACCTTAAAAACCATCCAAAATGAGCTTATAGACAGTGTGGCATACAGTGGGTCTCAGGATAGATGTTACAAGGGGACAAATGGATTAAAACTTTTTGAATTTTAAAACGAAATTTAGGAAAACTGGTCGCATGATCCAAAATTAATAAATACAAAATTCTACTAACTCCAATTGGTATTATACAGGGCGAGTTCAAACTAAAAATATAAAAATGTCAAGAGTTAACTTCTTTTATTTTTTAAAATAGAAAAAAATTGTATAAGTAAATGTTATAGAGAATTAAATGCATGAAAGTAAAAAAATTATTTGGTAATTTTTACCTTACCCAATTCAAATTAAATATTGGGCAAGAGGAAACAAAATGTAAAATAAAATTCAATTATTTTAAATATTTTTTAAAATTTGCTGGCCTTAGTTAAATATTTTAAAAACCGTTTATGCATAAGGAAAAAATTGACACATATATATTTTTTTTACTTTAGTTCTTTAACTTTATATATATTTAATTAAATAAGCCAAAAATTTAACCATTTAAGCGTCAATACCTCAAAAACAGTAAAAGATAGACATGTAGTACCCTCAATAAGAAACACTTAGAATTGACCATAGAATTTAAAACTATAAAAAACAAAATGGTATTCCATTTTGTTTTTCATGCAATTGTTTTTTTATTACGATTTTCAAATTCCTCGCCATAAAATATATTGATTGGCTATCTGGAATTTCTTTAAAAAATGGGGAAAGTAAAAAAATATTCTCTTAAATGGAATACCTAGTACATTACCATAAATAAACGTATTTTTCTTTAAATAGATGCGGTACCCAAAAAATCGGCCATTTATGTATGTATATAGTTTTTATGACCTTAGCCTCCACTGTTCACCAATGCACGTGCATTGTGCATTTTAGTATTTTTAGGTAAAATTAAAAATTAATTTTGTACTATTGCAATATGTTATATTATGATTTATAATGGAAAGTTTTTCATATTTATAAGGCGCGTCCAAGGATTTAGTTCACGTCTGGTTCGACCGGAAGCTCTTGAACCTATGTTTAGGGGATGCAGCCTTATGGATGTAAGTAATTTATTAAATATTCTATATTAATTAATTTATTAATTTAATCCTTTTAAAGTAATTTTCATTTTTATTATAATAGGGTAGGATGGGGCTAGTTGAGCATAGAGGTTAAGTTGGGCAATCAAAATATCTCAAAAACTATCAACAGCACGCGAAAGCATCAAATAGCGTAAAGAAGTGGTTGCGCGAGGGGAACTCATTGTGCGACCACTAGTAGTGACGCGGCTATCGAAAAAGGTATCCGTGCGCATTATTTATTTTGTGAATCAAAAGTAAAATAATTGCAAGCCGGAAAATTTCATCTATTATAGTTAAATGTATTTTATTCTCAATCAGGTAAGTGTTATTCTTAAGTAAATTTATTGCAGCTTTAATATTATTAAGATTTTGGATATTATTCTAACCGGTTTTTTAATAAATTCACTTTTGATTTAAAATTTCAGGTTGCGGTTAGTTGAGCTACAGTTGCCCAACTAACCTCACGATTTTAAGTATCATATATATATTTTTTTTAATTTTTCAGGATACTGACTTATAAGAGTAGGACTACTAGAGTCTCTTCAAGAATTAATAGAGGCTGCAACCCGAACTTTGTACAAGCAACAAAGAAAACAAGCTGACCTATTTAACTCGTAAATTTTCTCTGAAAATAGTTTGACCATACCCAAAGGCTGGTCCAAGAAAAGAAGCCAAATTAAAGAGAAGATAGAGAAAAACTCCAATTTTAACATATACAGAAGGCATTATAAGAAAAGCAAAATAAGACTGCTAAAAAAGTTTAAATAACGAAGATGAATTGATTAATACTAAATCCAATAGTTAAGCTAAGCTAGGTACGTTGCTGTTTTATTAATGAGATTTATTGTTTTGTCACTATAAGATTATAAATATAAAAAGCAAATTGTCAAATGTATTTTTATTGTAAACGTATAAACATTCAACCCATGATTTGGCTATACTTCTTAAGTGCTCCACTAGCCCCTATGGGGTACGTTGGGTATACTTGACTATCTACATTAAAATAGATGTAGCCTATAGGCACTATTAATAAGGGATAAATTGTTAATTTATCAATATGCATTAATAACCATTGAGGAGCTATAACCGATCAAGTGAAAAATTGCTCAACTAGCCCCGCCCTACCCTATTGTAACGGCAGAATAGCCCTTCATATTATATAAAAAGGTAAAGTTTTATTAAAATATTTATTAAATATCTTTATTCTGATGAAAAGCCAGATGATAATTTGTTTAAATATTATCTAAATTGCTATTAAACCATTTCAAATACATTTTTAAATGAACTTTTATTAAAACAATACCAATGTACAGTGCACTTATGTGCAAATTTAAATTTTAATCACTATAATAATAAAAAAAGGGTTTTTTTCTTGGAAATAAACAAAATGCCCATTTTAAGGTTATTTTTATTTTTTCGCAACATTTCTTTATAACAATTTTCTTTATTAGCAAAAATACTGATAGTTTACTTTTGAGCAAAAATTACAATTTTGGCCAAATTTTGAACATAACTAATACAGTTTAATATCTGATAGTTGCCTTTTGAGATTTTAAGTGGGCTTTAAAAATTTGGCAACATTATAAGATCAGTGGGAAACATACGACTACAATATATTAAGAGTTCTTATATTCCTGGTTATATTGGAAGCAAATATTAACTTTCACATAACTAATTTAATTCAAACAGCCTGTATTGTTTTGGATTCTGCGTAGGTATGTAAACATATTTAATAAATACTGCTCAGTACTCAAGATCAACTCTTTTAATTTATTCTAAATTTTATCTCAAAAATTATGTTTTTGGGTCAAAACACAATAGTATACACGCACTGGCAAAAAGTTAACAACCTATGGGAACTTTTTTAATTAGAGGAATTCCAAATTTTTTTCTGGCTATCGCCTCTGTATGTCCGATAACCTAAAAATCCATTTTGACGTTCTGTCGTCATTTAAACAGCGGTATGGTGAGAAATTTGAAAAAACTAAGATGGAATCACAAAAAGTTGGGGTAAATCAAAAAATAATAAAAAACTGCGAGTTGTTAGATTTTACTTTTAGCCCCAAATGCAAATTTTAAAGCATGTATTTTTAAAAAGTAAATCCGCCCATTTTAGAATATATTTTTGTGTAGGTTAATAATCACCCTCTATATATTTCACTAGGCCCATCATAACTGGGTAAATGACTCTAAGTTAAAAAAAAACCTTTTATAGCTAGATTTTCTCTATTTGGTAAAAAAACTGCGAAATAATTATTTGTACAGTGCGTCCAATCTAACTTGTCCATATTTTTAATGTTTATAACTTTTTTATTTCTTAATTTAAAAAAATAAATAAAAACCAACTTTTACAGTGAATTTGTAATGGTGGTATAATATACATGGTGTCCCATTAAAAAAATGTAAGTTATGTCAGTATATTCGGTTAATAAAATTGTTTTATATAATCTTTATAACGGAAAAAAACTTGATAATTCACTGTAAAAGTTGGTTTTGAGATCAGTTTTTTAAGTTAAGAAATAAAAAGTTATAGGCATTTAAAATGTGGACAAGTTAGATTGGACGCACTGTACCTATTACCAATTTAGTAAAATATTCCAATAACACTGTTGAGGCCAAATTAGCCTTTTTGTAAATAATATTTTAAAAGTAAAACCGGCAACAGCGCATTTGCTAATGCACTTGAATATTGTCGTCTTTGTTTTGTCTTGACGAGATGGCCGGCACTGGTCCACGTTTAATTTGATTATCAGAATAAATGTTTTGAAAAATCCTAGCTAGCGAGTGTTTTAATTCTTTTAATCTATTCACAATAGAACTAGCGCAATCAAACACATCATAAGCCAATTCTTATTATTTTTTTATCTCCGTGAATTCGACTCAACGCTAAAAAATACATTATCGATTAGCAAGTCATTAACAAATTCTATTAAAACAAATTTAATTAAAATGTTAAGTACCCGTAAAAGATCAATGTGATTTTTTCAATTAGTATTTTTATTACTTTAGAGCGTTATAATTATTTTATCAGCCGTATTAAGAAAAAGTCAATTATGTAGTGATTCACTATAAAACTTGCTTAGTTCTCTTATAATATTGGCGTATATCTATTGTCAAGTTTTATTTTAAATATACTAAGTTTCTAAATAAAATTAATTAAAACATTTTCAAGTTAAATATATTACATTTAATTGTTGCTTGGTACTTCCAAACCATTCCATTCCAATCGTCCGAAAACTGAAACTTTGAATCAACATTGAACTAATAAACGAACTTGTTCTTGCCAAAGAAGAATTTACGTTTCTAAAAGGTCAAAAACTTGCCACCACACTCCTTTTAACCAATTTATGGAAAAATAATATAAATTATTCTGATACATACATACTTATTAGAATGTCGACCTATAAAAACCACCTTGCGCTTAAAACAACAGTTTAATCAGCTTCATTTACCAAAGAGATCTTTCACAATTTGAAAAATGTTTTTACCTTTTTACTTAACTTTAAAAACATCACATTTAAAATTTTAAATAAATACTTTTATATTAGTAACCATGTTTTCCTTTGTAAGCTAAAAAAATCCGCTTAACTGCAACATAACTTAAAAATTACTATCTTTACAGCAAAAACAAACGCAGGGCAAGGTTAGTTTATATTTATAAGGTTACGACATATCCTCAACTTTTAGGCGGTTCGAGGTCGGGGACGCAAGGAAGGGCACTCCTCCTGATAAAAGTTGGCAAGACTGGGTAAAAATCAAAGCTGATGATCAATCCAGTGGCGTCTAGAATTTGCGCATTTCATTTTGCATTGTTTTGGAAGTGATATTTGTTGAAAGATGTAATTCCAAATGTTTTTTATTTAAAGTAAAAGAATTTACAACTTAATAATAATTAAAAACTGTTGTGTAAACGGTTGTTCGACTAATACAATAAACTGTATATCTCCGGCACTGAACAACATGGCCGAAAAATGGGAGTTGTGACGTCATAACACGTCAAAGCAATATGGCCGAATGTCGTGACCTTATATAGACCGACTTTGCGTACAGGGTACTTATTCTTAAAACTGTGGAACAGCGTTCTCATGAGAAAAGTGGGCGGAGTTTTCTCGAAAAGCTTAAATAGGTTATTCTTGAACGCAACCGACTACTCCCATCACGCGACTGAAGGAAAACAGCCCAGGAAGTGAATGATCGTTTTGGCGATATGATCGTGTCCGTTCTCTTATGTTTCAGAATTAGATCCCTGAGGTCTGTATGTTCTGGTTGCCTGTTTTGTTTTATTTTATAGTTTACTAACATACTATAAACAGAAACAAGCAACTTGGAGCAAGGGTCGCCCAAGGTATATAAGAAATTAGGTTTTGGTTAATTATTCCATTAAAACAGAGCCAATAACTGATATTTTACTTAAAATTAAAAAAAACTTGGATCGTGGTATGTATAAACTTACGAAAAGTCTAGTTAACAACACAGGTCAACACGATTTCTGGGGCTGACTTTCCAAGCCAAATAAATATAAGATATTTAAGAAATCGTTGTATACCTGGTGCATATCTTAACGAATCCACCAGTAATAAATAAAATGTCTTTCTTAATTTTTTCTTTATAACATTTAACTTTCTATTAGTTAATCATTATTATTTATATATTACTGGTGGATTCATTACAGTATATATCAGGTATGCAACGATGTAACAAACAGCTTTTCATTAATAACTTTTATTTGGCTTACTATAAAATGACGAAATTTAGTGTGTAAGCTTATCTTATCAATGTCCTTAAAATATACCAATTAAATTTTGTTGTAAAATCAATAGGAAACCCAATATTTGAGGGTATTAAAATTTACATGGGATTTCCTATGATCAGTCTGGCAATGCACAATCAGATGTGTAGATTTATTTAAAATAAAGGTTTTTATATATGCCTAATGTTTTTATAGTTAGGTAACAACTTAAGGACATTTCCAAGGAGTACTGCGACCATTAAAGTCTCTAGAGGCGTCGACACATTTAGACAGACAGTTAGTTATAATTTTTTTATTCTTGTATTGTAAAGAATATATTTGTATTAATTTTTTTAAAGGTAATATATTAAATTTCAAATTGACAATAAAGATTTTGTAATTAAAGAATGGCAAATTTTTTCAAAAAAGAAAAATAAGTGATAAAATTAATAATAGTCAAGACAAAATTTCTGACCAAAATAATGCGTTAGGGGTGAAGGGGGTTAAGGGTAATTTTTGTTGCCATTTAGGCTTAATAATAACTTTCATTAAAAAAAAATAAATATTTAAAATGTCGACATTAAAAAACCTACAACTTATGCAATAACTAGTTTTAACTAGCCTCAAAAATTTTCACGAAAACTAGAAAAAACGGTTTTTTCGGTTTTTTATTTTATTATTTTACAAAAATAGCTAAAATAAACACGTTTGCATATTTAAAGGCTATTTTTAATTTAAAAACATTTTTTATATGTATAAAATTTTTCGATATTTTAAAAAATAACAGTACTTTCCTCTTGAGCAAAATTCACATTTTTGAGATAGCTCGTATACGAGTACTGTGTTTTTTTTAAGAAAAACGTTTGTTATATCCTCAATTATTGATTCTCAGTTTTTGGTGAAAAATCAAAGATAAGTTAAAATGATATTTAATTAAACGTGCCCTAAAATGTCCGTCAGGATGGGACTTACATGTTAAATATGCAAATTTTAAAAGCTCGTATCTCGAAATTAGTCCCGCAAGGCCTATTAAAAAAATAGTATGTATAGAGAACACTTATTAGTATGTGAATTTGAAGTTTTAAAAAATTCTAAGAAAAGTGATTTTTTTGGAATGTCCTTAGGAGATTAAATAGCGACGGTACGTTATGATTTAGCTCTTGGGCATGTTTGCCTAAGGACTTAATTATGCGGTCCAATTAAAACAATTTTTACACTTTCAATTAAATTCCTCTAAGATTGTTTAAAAAAATAAAATAGGCTAATAAACTTCGGAGTAATCCTCAGCAACAAATATTTCCAGGTACAGTATATAAATCTTCTCTTTTAATATAAATTTCCCTCAGTTGACATTTTCCAGGGGCTGCCTAAAGAGTAGGCCTACAATGTTTAAGATTTATTGGCTCAATTAATAATTTGCGATGGAGCTTCATGCGATAAAACATAGTCCATTTACAAAGTTACATGTTATATTTACCTTTCGAAAGAGCATGCTCGTGTAGCTTTAGCTAATATGGCAAATATTTTATTAGATTAAATGTCAACATACCAGATACAACAAAAAAACAAATTTAAAATTACAAATAAAAAACAGGTTTAATCTTTGCGTTACCTTTGAAATAACTGAATGACATACGAGAAAATGAGGAATGTTAATTTTTAATAGTATAAGAGCTAGTGAACCCTTCGAAGTAAAGTCAGACCTGTAAGGTTGGACATTTGTATAGTGATGAGTCATAGCATGTTCAGTACGAAAATCATCACCTAATAGGCATCAGCCGTGCATATTATTACCCTGTATATTTTTGAAAGTTTAAAAAAATAATAAAAACAAAATCTTGAAGCTGTAAGCTTGAATTTTTTTAGGATTTAGTTCATTCATAATAAAGTTTTTAAAAAATTGACAGGCGTTTCCGATGAGCACAAGTACCTGCCAGGCGAACCGAAAGGTGTGGCTGATTTGGATGGCCATATTTCCAAAACTATAAAGATAGACATATCAAATGTTGTATTTTTTAAAGCTCTTTTAAAGATCTGTTATAATATAAAGGGTGGCCAAACTGTTTTTTTTAGTGAATCCCCTGTATATTATATTACTATTAAGTTAAAGCACAGGGGTTAGGCTGTGGGTTAGGCCGATTTAATTTACATCAAGTATTTAGAAAACGTTTTGATCTTTCATTTATTCTGCTATTCCGTTAACTGCATCTATTGAATCTTATAATTCTTTTTGCAATCAAGGTATTTACCTGTTTTAACAATTTTAAAATGCCATCAGTTGTATAATGAGATATCAGTAAGTCGACATAAATCAAAAGAGAAAGAAATGCGTCAAGCGGGTTTGATATATGAATCAATAATTGGATCTAAGACTGTTCCGAATAATATGTTTAGTATTTTGTGTGAGAAACAGGAAATATTTAAAAATAAGTAGACAACTATCATTAATTTAAATGCAGTGTCGGACTGGGCCAGGGGCGAAACCAGAGTTGGGTAGTATTCGAATACTTGGTATTCTGAATACTATTCAGAACACATTTGTGTGGTATTCGAATAGATTTATGTGTTTGGTATTCGGTATTCGACATACGTTTTTTGGTCAGTATTCGGTATTCTTTATTCTGAATATAGTTTTTGAATATTCTGGTATTCGAATACCGATATTCGATACTGGTATTCAAATACCTATATTCTGGTATTGCTTATTTTATGAATTACGTTACTTTTCATGCATCTTAAGCGGGTTTAGACACATGTTCGCGGTGGTTTTGCCGACGACGTCAATAAATATCATCATCTGCAAACCAAGATTGTTTAGGAAGTTAGTCCTACCAATTTAAAAAAAAATGTAACTCAATACGTTTATTAAACCCTGATCTGTTGTTTCTATGGTCCTAATAGGTAGAGTAAGTTTGAATAGATATACATTTAATTTTGCAAGCAAAAATATATCTAAATTAATTATTTTAATTTCTTTGGGTTTTGCTATTAAAAAAACAAGTAACTTAGTACAACATATAAAAAGTGACATTTGCCATATGTTCTCTATGTATTAAACATTTTTGCAACTAAGTGTACAGTGTACATGTCACATATTATTCTTAAATTGTTGTTTATAACAAATTCACTAAAGCAAATCGACTTCACAGTTTTTTTTTTTTTTAATTTGTAAAACAAACTTTCTATTTTTTTAATTACCTTAATGTTTTTTTCCAAAAAGGGTTAGACTAATATGTATTTATCTCCATTTACACAAAAGGGTACTATCTGGTAGATCGCAGATAGATTATACATGTATCCCCATTCCAAAGAGAAGTCAATAGTTTACAAAATAAAAAGTTATTTTTGGAAAATTTGGAAGACGTCTTGTATTCTTGAAATGATTAGTTCTTAAGCAAGAACAGCAGGTACCCCACTGCACTTTTTTTCATGAAAACGTACTAGAATAAGAATGGGTTGCATTTTCAAGAGGAAGGAGGTTTTTTTGCTCCTCAGTATTCATGAATACTCAGATCGTGGTATTCATGAATACCGAGTTCGAATACTTTTGTGAAATTCGTAAATATTCGGTATTCGAATACTTTTTTTTACGGTATTCGTATTCGTATTCGAATACCAAATTTCAGTATTCGACCCAACTCTGGGCAAAACCCTGATGAAATACATATTAATAATTTGCCGAAGCATAGGCTGATTGGAAAAGTCTAGTGTAAATTGTAGACTTGTTAGACAAATAGACTAAGATCCCAGAGCGATCAGACATAACTTACTTTCACACAGATGAAACCTTAAATTCTCAGTACCGATCTGCGTGTTGTTTTGGGAGGTCCGGGAAGCCCCGCCCAGCGGGTAACGCTGCCCACCGTCATAATTTCTAAATGCAACCTCTAATCGGTTCAATATATATTACTTTATACGAGCAATAAAGCTAAAATGCTAACTCAACTGATTTGGTTTTGCGTAATAACTTTTGATTCTTCAGTCGTCTTTTTTCTTCTGTGCAAAATTACAGTATTCCGGTAATTCTAAGAAGAACGCTTATTGAAAATTTTTGGAATGACCACCTTTTCAAAATTAAAAGCATATTAGTGTATTATTGTAATGCCTTATTCTTTTACAGATAATTCAATAAACAAGATTCTAACATTTTAAATCTTATGTAGACCATTTGATGACAAATTTCGATACTACAGAATCAATCCAACAAAATCAGATTTTTTTATTTGTTTTATAAAATAAAAATAAAAAATCTTATAAAAATGAGATGAAAATTAAAAATACACAGACCCACAAAAAAAAGTTGGTGGTCCGAAAGACTAGACCATGGTATCTTGTTTTTGGGGTCGCTAAATCCGATTCTGGGGTCAGTTTAATCCCATCAGGCCATGGTAGAGGGTCATTTCAAGGTCAAATCATTAATTTATTGAAAATAAACCACAATCATTGTATATTTATGTTTTCGGGGTCATGAATCCAAATTTTTGGTCAAATTGATCTTATGAGGTTGAGATTAAGGTCATATCAAGGTTAAATCTTCAGAAGTTATTGTAAATGCACCAAAATCATGATATCTTGGGTTTTTTTGGGTGGCAAATACGAATCCATAGTCAAGTTGACCTTCCCGGGTTTCGGATTAAGCGACCTCAAAAGCTATAAAGGTACTTAAGTATATAAAAAATAATTAAATAAATTAAATTTAAAACAAAAATTATTTTTAAAATATTTAAAAACATGTAAAATCAGCATGTAACATAGCTCCGTTTTTTTATAGATTTTATGCACATTTGCAAGTTTTTTCCTAAGTAGGTGTACCATAATGGGCGCCGCCAGGATGACATTTAGGGAAGTACAAAAACTTGAAAATGTTGAGGACCAAAAACGAATTTTGAAGGGCCTTTAAAACAACTAAAATGCAAGAGAAAACTTGATTTTTACCCTACAAAAGTGCTTTTTCATACTTTTCTTACGCTACTTTAAAGCCAGAGGGTTGCAAGTGCACCTCCTTGCACCCCACTATACACATATTGTATATAACAATGTTTTTGCAAAACTACCATAGTTTTTAGGATATTTATTAAAAACTAGTTTTTACTGCTTTTCCTCCTCCCACTCTAGCTTAAATACTATAAGGTTTGAGTACATACCAGAGGAGAGTGCATAAATCAATTTTGCTGAATTTTTCTCTTTGAATGTTAACTTTTTGTCCATTTTTAAAGCTACTTGCATTGTACTGCATAAAATAATCAACATATCTACTTGAATATTTTTTTAAAATACAGAGGACACAGTCCGACACTGTTTTAACAAGATAATTAATATGTTCACACACATTAAATTTATACACTTTTTATTAAAATAAGGTCTAATGATCCAATTATAGATAATTATTGTATTATGTGTTATGATCTTAATGAGTTCTTACATCTATTTTTCAGTAGATAAATCTAGTTTTTACAGGTTAATCATTAATAATCATAATTGGTAACAAAAAGTAAATAAAAAAACTGCATTTAAAATTATATGTCTTTAAAATGAAACATTAACAACGTGTTTGCTGTGTGCAGCTGCCGAAGTAAAGAAACAGTAAACGATCATACGCGTAGCCAGTTCTTACCGTATTATTAGCAATTATTATTAGACTATATGGGTCAATAATTTTTTTGTTCAGGATTAAAAATTATTATACATAGCAACTATTTTTATAATAATATTCATTTATTTTTAATAATTGGTAGCTAATTTGCTTAATTTAAATCTGCAATAAAGCAAAGCATTTTAAACAGTAACATGTCATATTACCATATTTTAAGATAGTAAAAGTATTCTAACGGACCTTTATTTAGTTATCAAGTGACTGGTTGTCAAGGGACATCTTTGACATTGACAAGTTTGTATTTGTTTCCTACAGTAAAATTTAGATCAAATACGATCTAATATACCTACGATAATTTATTTAAAAATAATCATTCAAGTCAACCACTTTTTCACAAAACTTGGTCGACTAAGGCCGCAGTTATGATAAAAAAATGACAATTGGCCGCAGTCATTTACCAGAAATACCGATTTACCGACAGTGTGCACACCACACGTTTACATTTTAATTTAAAAAAAAAGATCCAGGTTGTCTAAGGGACATACAGTGCGACAGACTTTTCATGGGTCGTACTGATAAAGTGGAGTCTATGAATTTTCGGTAATGCACCAAAAAATTTTTGGTGTTATGCTTTTGCAGCTGGTTAGTTTAAGTTTTTGTTACCTTATCTATTTGCTTCGTATCGAACAGAACCCTCACCAAAGCGTTCGGACATGCACGCTTATTTGCAACGTGGAGGTCACTACGAGATTAGTGTGTATGATGAATCGTTAGTTATAAGTTCATTGGAGAGGTGTTTGTAATGTTCTTTTACTCATAATGACCGTCACGTTACCTTTGTCTGATTTGGTAAGAATAAGATCTTGGTTTTCTTTAAAATTTTTTAGATTTATTATATAAGGAGGTGAGTAAGACTGGTAAGAATTTCTGTCAAAAACGAAGCAATCAGCTCTGTAGGAGCTTGTATAGAGGCCACTATGGGTCGTACTGATAAAGTAGGTTTATGAATTTTCGGTAATGCATAAAATTTTGGTGTTATGCTTTTGTAGCTAGTTA
>JACEGR010006561.1:0-59259 GCA_014170235.1 Listronotus bonariensis | reverse complement strand
AATATAATGATACCACGTTTGTTGTCTATTTTCGATGAATTTTAATGATTAGACCTTGAAATAACCTTGACCATGACCTGATAGGGTCAAACCTACACCAGAATCGGATTCAGCGACCCCAAAAACATAAAGATACCATGGTCTAGTCTATCGGACCACCAACTTTTATCGCCCCCGCTGAGAATCGAACCGGCGACTTCTGGCTTCTAAGATCAAAGCTCTGTCCACTCCGCCACGGGGGAGACAATGTTGTTAAAAAGAAGAAGACATTTACTGACCTACGGTGTTTTGACAAAATTAAAAACGTATTTATCTATTTCAATTCATCTTCATGTACCACTAGCTGAACAACAGTGCCCAAATTTTTTAGTTTTATTTAAATGATCTTTTTCGGCGGGTATTTAGATCTCCTTATGTTAAAGACTTCATCTCTGGAATCTAGATATTAAAACGATGAAGTTGTTAAATGAAAATACGAGACAAAAATGGAAGAAACTTATGGATATTCGAAATTTTGTATTGGTCAGCATTGGTTCCAAGTAAAGAAAATGTTTTAACTTCAGTCTCTAAAACTAGGTCTTTAAAAAAATAAAATAATCATAAATAGGGATTGTAAAGCATCACAACTTTTCGGAAATAAAAACATGAAAACTAAAGTCGGCGCGTTTAGTAAAGAGGCCACCGACGTCATCATTATCTACGCGAAATCATCTGTAACTCTCTTTCAATCGTGGTTTCGAGGGCTTCGTATCGTTAACTAGGAAGTAGGCGGTTTAAAGATTTGATTTAAAAAAATAAATAACATTTTAAGTACGGAATGAGGAAATAAGAGGAGATTTACTAAACGCGCGGACCCTACCAACAAATTATGTTAGAAAATTGAAATTCTAATAGCGCTCTAAAGTAAGCTAATATTTCCCTTAAAATTCATTTTTTAATTTCTTTCTTGATTTCCTTCCCAATCTAGATTCAGTATTAGATAAAAATGGGAAAAGGCATTTGGCATATTATAGAAAGGCGATAAAACAAGAAATTTTCAGAATCAATGCTTGCAAATTTTTGTTGGCCGATTAACCATAAAACGCCTACAAGAAATATAAAAAGAAAAAGAAAATCTACAAAATGAAATGTTACTAATGTCACTAATATATAACACAGATACTATACTTGATACATAGTATTTTATTTTATATCCTTATTCAAAAGTATTAACTCTTTAAAAATAAAAGAACAATAGATATTTTTTTGCAGACGACGTTATTTAGAATATTGTGATTGCTTGTTATTTAGTTACTTAAAATCGCCATCAAAATAAAGTAAGGTTGCTTTACTAATGGAGATATCTTATCATTTTATCATTTATTTAGCAGAAGATCCTATTCCTGATTTAGAAAATGTTTTAATAACACTTTTTCATCAGACATTGCAGGAAAATTAGGACAATTTAATTAAAGTACGTTTTAATTTTTCTAAGTTGCTTAGGATGATAGCTTTGAATATTCTGTAGAAATATTAGATATGACGGGACGAATATGATGACCAATAATTGCTGAGGACTTATAGGTGATTGCCCAACACAATTCTAATCGAGAAAATCACTTGCAAAACGATTTCCGAATGTAAATTTTGTGAATAAATCGAATCTTCTGTAATTTCCTATCTTGTAAAGTAGGGCTGGGGAAAAAAATCAGTAGCATTTTTGATTTAATTTTATAAGACATACTTAAAATTAGGTATTTATGATGTTTATACAGGGTGTTTCTAAACAAATGCGAAAAATTTTGGAACCACCAAAAATAAGAATTAAACTCCATATAAACATATGTCCTAAACGTCTTAGTTTTTGAACTACAGGGTGTTAAAATAAAAAAAAATATATATTGTTTTTTTGTTATAACTTTAATACCCATTCTGATATATAAAAAAAAAAATTGGGAGACGCACCTTTTGCACCAGAAGACATTTTTGGCATACAAGAAAAAAATTACCAGTGTCGTCCATGGGGGTTTGAGCTAAATATTTTTGGAGAGAAAATGGTAAGCCACTGCATTTTTCTAAAATAAAAATCCTTTTTAAATCCCCGTTTAGTTTTGAATAAATTTGATCCCTTGACTTTTTTGTTTGATGAACGGTTCTCGCCTAAATAAATAGAAATCATTTCTCGGCGTGGTCAAATTCCTATCTAATTAAAGAAAAAATAGCGAAGGTGCAAATAAAGCATCTTCCAATTTTTTAAAAAATATTTAAATGGGTATAAAAGTTATTAAAAAAAAAACAATATTTTTAAAAACCTATTAACACCCCTTAGTTCAAAAACCAAGACGTTTAGGACATATGTTCATATGAAGTTTTTATTATTATTTTTTGGTGGAAAATCACCTCCTAAAATTTATTAGAAACACCTTGTATAATTCTTGAAAGAAATGGCCATCATTTTTATATTTTTTATTTGCATTTTACTTTTAAAACCCGTATTAGTATTTATTCTGCGCCTATGATGTAAAGTCTTAAGTTCCGATGCTAAGACTTTCATTAAACGCATTATTTAAAAGCGGCGAAACTACACTGCTTTAAATAAACAAATCTCTTCTAATAAATAAAATTTTTAGAATATTGTTTATTAGGCACAGATCTTTATACAGGATAGTGTGTCGCCAGACTCGCCATAGAAAATTCTATGTAAATTTTGATACTTTTAAATATTGGCTTCCCTATTTATTTTAGAACAAAATTGTACTTCACTATTTTAAAGTTTCTTTTCCCGTCTGTATGAAAGATGTCATTTTTAGGGATGTCCTTGGTCATAGCTCTTTATCGACTTTATTTGTATACATGGGAGCCATCTTGTGATATCGTAATATAATGTTACAGACTTTTAAAAATGTGTTTAGGTTACAGAATTTTAGAGAGTTAGGATCATTTAATTTAGTTTGTTAATTTATTTAAATAATTTACCTTAATTTTTCCAAGTTCTTTTATCACTTTCGAAGGTTTCCGAAAACGCCCGAATTATCCATTGAGAACTTTTATGCCATCCTGTACTATGGAATTTTCGCGATATTTCTCCAAGATTCTAGATCATTCTTTACCCTTCCACCATACTATAAAAGGGCGACGGGAAACCTCCGATCAGTTAGTATAGATTCGACTTTTGTACTGTAAACTTCGAGACATTGACAAGTGAAAATTTTGTCGTTGTTGTAACCATAGTTACGTTCCATTGTTAATAAAGGTATAAAAACGAAGACACGTGTTTTTATATGAGGTGTTTTCGGAACAATATTAAATTTTATTAATAATTAATTTATATTCATTAAATTATTTCTAATAACATTGAAAATATTTTGCTAGGGAAGTGTTTTATTGGTTAATGGAAGCAGTGTACTTTAAATCGTCAATCGCTTGGAAAAAAGTAATGTCAGGTGTAGCAGAAACGCACGATTCGTGCAGAGTCTGACAAATAAAATGTTATTATACTCTGCGAATAAGAGTTGCGATCCGAGAACGATCTGCTATTTTAACAGCAACAAACATTTTTAAAAAGACAATTTTTTTGTCCTCCTCACTGCATATAACCTTTTAATTGTATTGCTATTAATATACTAACTATTGGAAATTTAAGCCAGGGAACGATTGTTCTGGCGTGTCGTGTCATGATGCTACACGAGTTTACAAAAATCAGACACCTAATTTTTCATAATATTTTAATGGGCGCAATGCATATTGGTTTGACGCTGTGTGTGTGTGTGTGTGTGTGTGTTGTGTCCTGACGTGTCGTGTCGCTAAGAATGCGAGCCGTCCAGATTTTCGTCAGCTTTCAAATTGATTCCTAAACATCCTACAGTAGATATGAAAGCGATATAGATTTTTTTTTTTAAATATGGATTCCCCAAATGTTACATAATTTTCATTAATCGTGCCTGGGCCAGTAAAGAAATTGACTTTCTTTTTTCCCTTTGACCCTTTTAAAACCTTGTAAGGAGGGTTCATTTTGACGAGTTTACCACGAATATCGTTACCGCCATAGATGGAAGCGGCGCTTTAACCCAACCTGTCAATTTTGACATGTTTCGGGTGTCGGACTGGGCGAACGCGTCACTTTTTGTCGGATAAGTTTAACACAATGATTTACACGCAAATTTTAAACATTGTTCCAAAAATGGTAAGGGTTGCAGTCACAAAACCATAAGACACAAATACATGTTTTGTGTGTCGAACTGGGCGGGTTTCGAGACTGGAACACTTACCATTTTGTCACAATGTTTGAAAGTTGCATGTAAAACATTGTAATAAACTTATCCAACCAAAAAGTGACGCTTTCGCCCAGCCGACACCCGAAACATGTCAAAATTGATAAGCTGATGGGTTAAAGCGCCGCTTCCATATGGCGGTATGAATATTCGTGGTAAACTCGTCAAAGGAACCCCATCCTTAAAACGTTTTAAAAGGGTTCTTATCATTAAGTCTATTTTATTACTGGCATTTTGTTACCCAGGCACTATAATTTCGTGTTTCCATTTTTTTTTGAGCTAAGGCATAACAAGCAACAGCAAAAGCACAAGTCTCAATTTCTTCTTTCACATCATGTGGTTGGTAGGTGGTAGAGGAGCTTTCCTCGCCTGAGGAGAGTACCACCCCACCACCCCTTTAAAGGACCCGTGAAGTCTTAATGGACGTTTCGGGTTCTGGGTGTGTGAGTCAGTTTTCCTTCTTCCTTCTTTCTCTTTTCTTTTTTTTTCCTTTTAACCCCCAACTATGTACAAATGATGGCGGCACACCCGGAAGTAAAATGTTCCGGAGGTGAAATACCCGTCCATTCGGATCTCCGGGCGAGGGGTGCATCCGGGAGGCCTTCATCGAGAAGTTCAATTTCTTTTGCAAACATATGTGGGCTTAACACCAATATAAACTCCGTTCACCATCACCTTCAGTCATCTAAGCCCCACATACTGTTTCTAACGGAAACACAAATAAGTTCTAGATCTTCAACCAGCCACCTTCTCTTTCCAGGCTACGAACTTATTTCGTCTTTTCGCCCACATGGTGGTGTATGTGCTTACGTCCGCAACGATCTGGCTTGTGCTCGAGTTTCCAATCTTGAATCGGGTAGGCCCGATATCCTTTGGCTTAAACTTTCCCTTAGGTCTTCAACTAAATTTATCTGCTGTTTGTACCGGTCCCCATCTAATAATTCCTATGTCGAATTCTTTGACTTTCTTTCAACAAAGATCGATAGCATAATTTCTCAGTTTCCATCGGCTGAAATAATCGTGCTTGGCGACTTTAATGTCCATAATAAGGATTGGCTGGGCTCTTCAAAAACTGACCCCCAAGGCAGAGCAGCCGAAATCTTCGCAGTCAGTAACTCTCTTACCAACCTTATTATGGAACCCACCTACTTTCCTAGAGTCCCAAATCATAATTCAAATCCCCTTGATCTCTTTCTTACTACCAACCCCGAACTCTATCAAACATCTGTCACAGCTCCCCTAGGTCGCTCAGATCATGGCTTAGTTACTATATCTTACCCTGCACATCCCGAGGTAAATGAATACATGCCACCACGCACCGTATGGCACTACAACTCAGCCGACTGGGATGGCCTGAGGGACTTCTTCGCCACTTACCCCTGGAATTCCATTTGCTTTTCTTCTGGTGATCCTTCTCAAATTTGCAATCAACTGACGGAATCAATTCAATTGGGCATTGAAACCTATATTCCACACACCATCAAGAACCCCAAACAATCCAATAACAAACCCTGGTTTTCCAAATCTTGTGATAAAGCTAGAATTTTAAAAGTTCAGGCTCACAAGAAGTTTCTGCAGGATCCTAGTCCAGAAAACCGACAGGCCAGCATTGAAGCAAGAAACTACTACAATCAAACAATTTCTGAAGCCAAAGACTCCTTCGACAATCGTATTAAAAACAAAGTTCTTTCTTGCTCAAATGGCAGCAAATCTTTCTGGTCCTTTGCGAAAAACATAAGTAGGAATTTTTGTACCAGTTCTTTTCCGCCACTAGCTTTGGAAGATGAAATTGTTTCTACCGCTAAAGGAAAGGCAGAATTATTTGCTAAACAATTTGCTGCCAATTCAACCCTTGACCCTCCCGTAAATCATCCAATTCCAGCGGTTACCCCAGTTCCTCATAAAATGCCCGATATTATTTTTAAGGTAAAACACATTAAGCGTATCCTTTCTTCCCTTAACACCAAGAAATCGTCTGGGCTGGATGGCATACCAGCAATCGTTTTAAAAAATGTGCTCCAGAACTTGCACCAATCTTAACTCGGCTCTTTCGAATTTCTTACGACACAGGTATCTTTCCGGAAAGCTGGAAAGCTGCACGTGTTCAACCTATTCCCAAGAAAGGATCTAAATCTCTTCCATCTAACTATAGACCAATTTCAATTCTCTCAGTTCTTTGTAAAGTAATGGAAAAACTAATTAATTCACAAATTCTTAAGTACTTAGAAAAACACAAAATTTTGCATGACAGACAGTATGGATTTCGCCACAAAAGATCTACGGCAGATCTTCTTTCCTTCGTATCACACTGTTGGAATAAGTCTCTTGAGTTTCTAGGTGAGTCCCAGATCGTTGCTCTTGATATATCCAAAGCTTTTGACCAGGTCTGGCATGCCGCACTTCTTAATAAACTTCCCTCCTATGGTCTTTCAACTAAACTCTGTACTTGGCTCTCTAGTTATCTATCTGATCGTCGTATATCAGTTATTGTGGACGGCCATTCTTCATGCTTTCATCATGTAAATGCTGGAGTCCCTCAGGGCTCAGTTCTGGCACCAACATTGTTTCTTCTTCACATCAACGACCTTCTCTCGTCCACAACTAATTCCATTCATAGTTTCGCCGACGATAGTACCCTTCACTCCAGTTTTCAGGTTCCTAAACCCATTACTAAACCTGACTTGGAAAACAAACGCAGAGCGATGCAGATATCTCTTTCGCAGGATCTTAATTTAATATTGGATTGGGGCGCTAAAAATCTCGTCCATTTTAATGCATCCAAAACACAATCATGTTCCTTGTCGCGAAAAGAGTCATCAAATACTCATCCTCTACTTATGAGCGGCCAAGTTTTACAGAGCAAAGACACCTTTAATCTTGTGGGCGTCACATTTGAAAGTAACCTTAACTGGCATAAACACATTGTATCTATAGCCACGGCAGCTTCAAAAAGCTTGGATTTCTCTTTCGAGCCAAAAGTATTTTCCCCCTTCTAATTTATACACTTTATATGTGTCCCAAATCCGACCTCCCTTGGAATATTGTTCTCATATCTGGGGCATGGCGTCCCCCACAACCCTAAGCATTCTTGATTCTATTCAAAGAAGAGCTATTCGTCTCATTAATGATCCTTCACTTACAGAAAGGCTTCCCTCTCTTGCACATCGTCGGGCTGTGGGGGATTTATCGCTTTTTTATAGGTACTTCCATGGCTTCTGCTCTGAAGAATTGTCCAGTATAGTTCCTCCACTTACGGTTCCCAACAGAGAAACTCGTGGTTCCGCGCGTATGCATCCCTATACTGTCCAACTGGACAGGCCCCGAACTTCCCACTTTGTTCGTTCTTTTATCCCTAGAGTTTCTAGGTTGTGGAACCTGCTGCCCGCGGAGGTCTTTCCTTCCCCCAAATCTTCAAGTATTTAAGTCCCGTGTCAACAAACTCCCTCTTACCTCGCTTAAGACACCCACGGTACGTTAGTATTTAGGCTTTTAGCCTTCGTGGTTTGTCCAAAGATAAAAAAAAAAAAAATGTGACGAGCTGGAAGTCGGAAAATAACTGAAAAAATAACGAACAAGATACTCACTTTAAAATTTGATAAAAAAAAAACAAATACTTATTTTTATCATAATGCATCACAGAAATGTGTTAACGTCACATCACGGCACAACACGTCACAACTCGACACGTCAGAACCATGTGTCGCCGGCTTTAATCATTTCTTTGGTATACTCCTCCCTATTTTTCTTCCGAATGCGATATATAGCCGGTGGCAATACCGATCCTAAGATAATAGAGACATTTTGCACCCTTATTTTGCAATTCCGTTGTGGTTAACGTTATTCTGAGATTGCGCAGTAACGCAAACACGATCCGTTATCGTTATTAACCATACCGGACTCCTTTAATTACGGATGAATACCGAAGAGCTTATCGTTATCGTTATCGTTATTGTTAAACTGCGTGGTTGCCGGATTGTAGAAATTTTAATATCAAATATTTAAAAGGTTAAAAATTTTAATGCCGTATTAATTAAAATATCATTTATACCTAGGCTCTAATTAGCGAAAATCTATTGCAGTAATAAAAATCAAATAGTGTTAAGAAATTAAAACGGACTTGCACTTTTACGGATATTCTAAATCAGTAATTAATTTAGATGTTACAATCTGGCACACTTGCTTTTTATTCTACTACCAAACCTAACCTTACTTTTGTGTTTTGCTTATACTGTATTGTTTGCATCTACTTTAAAAACGAAATCAACAGAAGTGTTTGCATATATTTAAATATGAATTTATATCTTATGAAGAATAAAAGTAAATACTGATTTTTCGTTAACTTTAAAATGGGTGAACCACAGGCAAAAATAAGGTTATGTGTCGAAAGCGCAGACGCAAAATATATTTCTTAAAAGAGGCTGCAAAATCTCTGTCTAAAACTGCTGCCGTAATCGTTATGTTTAATAACGATAACCATAAGGAGGCCAAAAACGTCTGTTATTTTAAGAGGAGCAAAATGTCTATAATAAAATACGATTAGGCTTAAAGAATATTTAAATTTTCGCGACGGGCCGTAGAATTTCGCTGTCCGAATAAAATCCTCCTACAAAATGCGATTATCTCAATCGGTGGGTGTTTTATTATAATAGCATAGAATACACGATGAGGAAGACCATTTGCTTTCTCGATTTTTTGAGGTACAAGATAAGAAGATAAATTTTGGCAGGATACTATAAATTAAATTTATTAAGTTGTAGCACTGCCTACAGAATATAATATGTCGATAAGTTTTTCTGTTTTCGTTGACCCACCCTGTTGTCAGTGGCGGTGCTGGGCGCTAGAAAGCTATGGTTATTTCAAATAAATAACGCATTTTATAACATAACTTATGTAATATTTTTTTAAACTTAAAGATTAAAATAAATTTTAAGTATATTGCTTTTATTTGGTGAATGATATTAAGAGGTCAGTAAAAGCGTTTGTTTTAAGATACTCATCATCATATTTTAATTAAACATATTTACGGTAAATCCCCACGGACGACACTGGTAAGAATTTACATATACTGGGTGTCTCGACTCTATTTATACTCCAAATAACGGTACTAGATACAAAAATAAACTTAAAATAAAAAATGTATATTTAAATACAGTCTTTTTAATTTATACATCAAAAAGGTATGGCACACTATATGTCAATTATTGCTGGTTTTTGAGATATTAGCAGTGTTCTGATATACTCATTAGCGATTAAAAGTAAAGAAAGGATACACTATTTTGGTTCTAATTTTCAATTTTGTCACTGTCAGAGTGCCAAACAATAGAATACCATGTAATTTATTACCTTCCACTGTAAGAGATATATTAAAGCACAAGAAAAAATTTCCTATTGCCTTGGTGTATTATACAAAGTATTTTCCTCCCTTTAAAGACAGTCAAAAGAAAACATCCTGCTTTTCTATGCTATCCACCACGACTCTCCCCCAGACCGGTCTCGCCTGCCTTACAGGAACTCATCAGTGTGGCTGTATCGAGTCATGGTGAATAACATAGAAAACCAGCGTCTACTTATTAGACAAGTTTTATTGTCTAGCGGTAGGATTTTAATCCTGCCGTTGATGCCCTACTGAAATCGCATTCAGTAAATACGAGCATCAATTGTAGCGGGGTGGCTATGTATGTTATAAAGCACAAGAAAAAATTCCCTACTGCCTTGGTGTGTCTAGAGTGCCATTATCATTCTTAAATCACTCCTCTTACTGAACTTACTTTCAGAAAAATACGAAATCGATTTTACCTTTTTAATTTTTTTTTACTAGAGGGCTCTAAACTTCATTTTGTTTCTTTTTTTACCCTAGCGTAAAAACCAAAAATAGGACCATATCACTTTCATAATATTTCTAAATGCGGTATTTCACAGCAAATCCAACGATGTAAAACACTACGACACTATACTTCATCTTCTTTTAAAAAACAACATTTATTATGTAGGAAAATAATCTAAGAGTAAAAAAAAACTAAAAAAATAGGTTTAGAGCCCTCCAGTAAAAAAGTTTAAAAAGATAAAATCGATTTCGTATTTTTTTTGAAAGTAAGTTAAGTATAAGAAGTGATTTTATAATGATCATGACACTCTAGATGAAAAATTAAAATTTAATTTAAAAATCAATCAAATTTGACCAAAATTTATTTTGAATATATTGTATTCCGCCCAAAAATGATCTGGAGAATTTGAAAAACAAAAAATATACTGGGTGTCCCATTTAAAAATCAAATATTCCAGTCATTTCCGGGAAACCGGAAGTCGTAATAGCCCATCATATACCAAGTTTCGTTGGTATCGATAAAGAAATAAAAAATGGCAGCCGGAAAGTGATATCGTGGGCACCCGGTATATTACAGTTTTGTTCTTTTTTTTATTGGAGAATCACCCCTTAAAGTTTGTCGGTAGAGTTATTGAACACCCTGTATAACACCGTTTTTGTAACAGACATCAAGGCGCTATAATTTGTGCTATAACTGCATAATAATATTACCATCGCAGCTACACAACAATTATTATGACACGGTTTTCTTTTTGCGAAGCCCATAACATTAAGTCGCGTGACGGAAAAGCAAAATCTAAGAAAATCAATCTCGGCCCCAACTCAAACATCTATTGCAAAAAGTGAGGTTATAAAAACCGGGGCTCTGTAACAACGGCCCGTCCCGTATTAGAATGTAAATGATTCTCGGTAAACTTTATATAAAAATATGCCGCGTGACATTAACGTAAGAGATTTCTTTTAGTCACCTTTTTGATTTTCGTATCGAATTACATAATAAACAGAGAAAACTGAACCGATCTTCAGTGGCGGCTCGTGACATTTTTCAGTGGGAGGGCACAAGCAAAAAACAAATAATAATAAAAACTTACCCTCTATTTAAAAAGTAAGTCCATTCGCCCATTTTTCTTACTGCGGAATACTTTTATCATTTTATTTGTGATTAAATACCCACAAATCCAGTTATATTTTTCATAAATGTTCTTATAAAAGAATCTGTTTGTATGTCCTAGTTTTACTAGTAGATCAACAATTAATTTAAAGATCGGGAGTAGGTCTTCCTTTTTGTTTAATTAAAAGTTTCTGTTTAAAAGGCAAACTGTCCCGTACTAGAAACTGCTCCGTATTTATTTTCAGTTGTTTATCCATTTCTAAATTATCTAATTATCCCATATCTAGGGATTTCAAATTAAAAAAAAAAAACATCGATATATCGATATTATTAAATATCGTTTTGGCTAATATCGACTATTAGATACATACAGGGTGGCCCACCATATTCGACAAGGTCTGTAGCTGGATTACCATGGGGTTTTTAAAAAAGTAAATACTGAAACATATACAGGTCGGATAAAATTATTTTACTCTATACAGGATGTCTTAAAAAAGTGTGACGTATCAAAGTTATATTTTTTAAATGGAATACCCCATATTTCATGACGATTTTAGATTCTACATAAAAAATAATTTAAGTTTCCCAATAGTACCAAGTGTCTAATTTTATTCGTTTTTGTGATATTTGATTTTTTTCAAAATGGTGCAAAAGGGTGCAATTAAATTAATTTTATTTTAACAATATAAACTCCTTAAACTTTAAAATTTGTTACAAGATTAGGAAAAGTCTGCCTTATCATACGTAGGTCATATCGAGATCATAGATTATACAGGGTGATCAAAAAATAATTTCAATTTTTAGAAAGTCAAATAGCAATATCTCTTCTATTTTAAATGGAACATCCTGTATTTTTTTACACCACATGATGACAAACCAAATGCTCTTTCAAATGGTGTATAGGTTGCCTATACCTATCTTTTATACTTTTTAAGTAAATTCCGTTTTAACATATTTTTATTCCAAATGTCTATTTAAATGTAAGTAGGCTGTGATATAGCTATGCCTATTTACTAAGCCGTTATTGAAAAATGTAAATTAGTTGGAAAAAAGCACAAAATTACAAAATTTTGTATCTTCCACTATTTTTAAAATTCACAGAAATAAAATTCATTTGTTGCTTATAATGCTACTTCCAATAACACTTATTTCAGCTAAATGTGGTAATGAAAATATTGTGTTTTTAAACAATCCTAATAACGCCTCTGAGCCCAGATTCTATAAAATAATAAGGAAAGAGAAAGTGATTTATCTGTCACTACAGTCAGAAAGACGAGTTACAATTGGTTTAAAGTGACACTGTGGACATATAAATCTTTTCTCTTTCCCTTTGTTAGTTACAGAATCGTAGCCCTGGTGAGTTATGACGACATTCTGTGACCTATAACTCGTTTCTTCCATTATCCATAATCACTGTGTCAAATTTTTAAAGCAACTATTAAGGTTATCAGATGGTTTCTCCTGGAACATTTTTTCGGATTAACTCTAGACTAAAGTAAACCATTTTTTCACATCCTACCAGTATTATATCATCTTGTTGTTGTAGAAGAAGGGTATTTATTTAATATAATTAAAATTTCTTTTAAACTGACTAAAACACTAGTAATCAATAAATGGTTGTTGTTATTTTCTTAAGAAAAATATTAATGGCTGCTATGTCCACAGCCAACTTTAATTTAAATAAACATTTGGACTAAAAATTTGTGAAAACAGATTTTACTAAAAAAGACACCCTGTATAGACTAAAATAATTTTATACTGTGGTCTTATCCGACCTGTATAGGTTCCAGTATTTACTTTTTTTTAAAACTCCATGGTTATCCAGCTACAGACCGTGTCGAATATGGTGGGCCACCCTGTATATCAAAGTGCTATATATCAAAAATTACCAAAGCTTTATTTATAAAATCGAAGAAACAAAATGTACTAATGCATTAGTACCGTCATGTATACAAAACAAAAAATAAATATTGACATATACAGGGTCACTCAAAAATTTTAAAACCTACTTTTTTTTTTATTGGTCATTGCCTTGACCTAATTGTTTAAGGCAACCCTATGGCAATACCTTTCTTTAAATACTATCTTTAATATTAAACAGTTTTTTCCGGTAAACAGATGGGTGAAGGTCGCTTCCTATTCGGATCTTAGACTACTATATCCCTAGAGTTTCTAAAATGTGCAAACTGCTGCCTGCGGAGGTCTTCCCCCTCTTTCCCCAAATTTTCAAGTATTTAATTTCCGTGTCAACAAACTCCCTCTTACCTCGTTTAAGACAACCAGGGTACATTAGTATTTAGGCTTTTAGCCTTCGTGGATTGTAAAAGATAAAAAAATGTTTATTAAAAAATTATAATAAAATAACCTCTTGCAGGCCATTTTCTTAAACGGCAAAAAATATACTTATTAGATGGCTATTTTAGTTTTTTTTAATTATTAAAGTACAGGTAAACTTAAAACACCGCCTGTTTAGTCCTCGTTGAATAATTCCGTACATATTTATGGACTAGACTTCTTTTACAGACGCAAAATACGACGATTCGATGTACAAAGCAATTACACCAGCTAATGAAACTCACTAATTATGTGGCGTACTTACTTCATCATACTTCATTCGTAGTTAAAATCAACAAATTCCAATGCAAATTTCAATCTGTTAAGATGGCTGATTTAAATTCCTCATTGCTTTGTTTTGTTTCCTCATAAAAAGCATTCATGCGTAAAACTTAACTAAAAAAGGTACTTAACTCGACAGGCTTGTAAAAAATTTCCTCGTATTTTTCTTAAAATCACGCAGGTCCCGTTAAAATGGCTTTTAATATTCTGCCTAAATTTGAGATATCATTGCTTTACACTGCTTCACCTGAAATTTGTAACAGCTCTTATGCCTTGTTCTGACACAGCTAATAATTTAGCCGAGTAGCGAGTAATTAATGCCTTTTTCAGACACGGCTATTAATTTAGGCGAGTAGCAAGTAATTAGGTATTTTCGTGCGTGTGGACAGCTACTACACTTAACTAATTTCCTTGTTTTTACTGTCTACACGCACGAGAATACTTAATTACTCGCTACTCTACTAAATTACCAGCTGTGTCTGAACAAGGCATTAGTATTCTCGTGCGTGTGGACAGCTACTACCTAAACTTTCCTAATTTTTACTGTCCGCACATACGAAAAAACGTAATTTCTCGTTATTTGACGAAATTACTATCCCTGTCTAAACAACGCATTATCGCTTAAGCCTTAAGGCTTGTTCAGACGCGGCTAGTAATTTAGTCGAGTAGCGAGTAATTAAGTATTTTCGTGCGGGCGGGCAGTAAAAATTAGGAAAGTAGTTTGGTGTAGTAGCTGTCCAGACGCACGAGAATACTTAATTACTCGCTACTCGACTAAATTACTAGCCGTGTCTGAACAACGCATTATCGCTTAAGCCTTGTTTGGACACGACTAATAATTTAGTCGAGTAGCGAGTAATTAGTATTTTCGTGCGTGCGGCAGTAAAAATTAGGAAAGTAGTTTGGTGTAGTAGCTGTCCACACGCACGTGAATACTTAATTACTCGCTACTCGACTAAATTACTAGCCGTGTCTCAACAACGCATTATCGCTAAAGACTTGTTCAGACACGGCTAGTAATTTAGTCGAATAGCGAGTAATTAAGTATTTTCGTGCGTGCGGGCAGTAAAAATTAGGAAAGTAGTTTGGTGTAGAAGCTGTCCAGACGCACGAGAGTACTTAATTACTCGCTACTCGACTAAATTACTAGCCGTGTATTAACGCATTATCGCTAAAGTCTTGTTCAGACACGGCTAGTAATTTAGTCGAGTAGCGAGTAATTAAGTATTTTCGTGCGTGCGGGCAGTAAAAATTAGAAAGAACATTAAATTTTTGTAAGAATTTATGTTGTTCCGTTCTATATATTTATATTTTCGTAAGTTACAAAATTCCAAAATTGGGGTTAAATCTTAAAAATATATCAATGGTTAAAGTTTAATTATTCGAAAACGGTTCATCTGGCAAAAAATTGTAATAGGACGTTTTTAATTCTCTAAAGATATATGTGCAGACACATTTTTTACGTCGATAGTTAGGAAGCTTTAACTTTAGGTTAACGATTAAAAAACAGTTTTTTTTAACGATCGTGGAAAAAATAGTTTTTAATTTTCTGACCTTTTCGTACAGCAGTGTTTTACCCAATGTCCAAAAATGTTTAGATTAACATACCTAAAGAACAAAATTTAATTCGAGAATAATTAAAATTTGCAAATTATACAATACAGTTCCCGGAAGTCTGGCTAATTAAACATTATTACCAACATTTATTACCCTTTTAACGCTTGAACTTGATGACTTGGTGAAAATTTTTAAATTATATTATACCGCTAGTTGATGTTCCACATACTTTGTTTTTTTGTCCCATAGATTATGATAATATGTTTGACTTTTGTTAGAAGAAGTTGCGGTTTACTTATCCAACTTACGGTAAACATAAGACATACCTTGTTTAGTCAAGGCCACTTTTGTAGCTTTTCACGAATAAAAAAAAATGTAAAATAATAATTTGGTGTATTTTTTTTGTACATTTTTCAAATTAAATAAAGGAATAATACATAAAATCAAAATTTTCTTACTAGTTAACATTATTTTTTATTGGTGCGATTTTTTTAAATGATTTAGAATTAATATTGTTATACAGTCACCGCCAGAAATTTTGAACCACATGGAAAACTTTTTTAATTTTAATTTCTTCAAATTTTTATTCCTAATAAAAATCTGCATATACCGAAACTCACAAAACAATGATCAAAATTTAAATAAATCATAGCATATACAAGGTAGGTGCAAATTAACGAATATACTACAAGCACAAATTATCAGAATACCCAGATGCGAAACTAAGCGTGTTCGTTGAAATCGCTCACCACTATGGTCCCTCTCACTGCGTGGTGGATATACACCCCATGATTTAGTACGTGACCTAATGCGCATCTAGGTGTCAGTTAGTCCCATATTTTTGTTGGTATAGAACGGAGCATAAGTTAGTTAATTGTGTTTAGCTGTTTGTGAACTTTTTTTATTATTAAAATGTCTTCTTAAATTTTTTTACCGTTTAATATGGAATATAATTGTGTATATTTATACTGTACCGAGAGCGGAAAATCACTTTTTAAATTCCCAAAGGACCACTTGAGGTAAATATAAATGTGATATTTTGTTATATAATAAAGTTATTTTTAATTAGTCCGTACATGTTGATGTGCAGGCTATAGATAATATCGGGCACATTAATGTTCACGTAGCCATAATACTTTTTAATATAAAAATGCATTAATAGTATTTTCTTGATGTAGTAAGTTCTATTTACAAAAAACATGTGGATTATTATTTGGATGGTTTTCCTATAATGAAAATATATTTTTAGCGCAAAGGTCTGGCTTAAGTCTGCCGGACGGGAGAGATCATTTTAAAAATAAATTTATTTCTATCTCGTCATTCGCAATAAAACGTCTATTTAACACTACCGTGCCGACAATATTTTTCAAGCCATTATCATCAAGAAATACAGAGAATTCTAAGAACCTTCTAAAAAAATACTATTCTATCGGGTAAATATTGAATAAATCTCAAAAAATTTTTTTTCTTATTTAACATTAACACAAAGTTTTTACAAAGTACTTGGTTATAAAGTTATTGATATTAAAGTGCCTAAAGAAAGGAAAATATTTTTTTATTTATAGCTGCACTGCCATTTAAATGGCTATATTTTAAATAAAAAATTTTTGTGTTTTTTCAGTATTTAAAAAATAACATACTCCTATTACTATGGCAACATCTGCATTGCTTTAAAATATTGCGTCGGGGTTTCATTAGAAACTTTTGCTACTCTGCTTTCGATTATTCTGTTTTAATCCCCAGTTACACAAAACTTTTTAATAAACAATTAAGCTAGTAAAACGGAATACCTTTAATTAATTTGATAAGCAGTTTTTAGACAATCTTTTTTTTGTTAAACATTCTTAACCCACTTTAGTTTATTCGTTTGTTAAAATGTTTTGTGCAACCAGGTATAGACATTTTATTACAAATTGATCTAAACGTGACATCTACTAACAATATTTTACCTTTCAAAACATACGTAAAATTTTAAATTGTAATATTTTTTAATAAAGAAATATTTAAATTTTCAAAAAAAAGCTGCATAATTAATTACTATAAAAGTCTATCTCCCCTGGTGCGGTTTAACCTTTTACAAATTAAAAATATTTCGATCTATGCATTGGTGCAGATTTTCCATTTATTATTTCTCAAGGTCATAGAAACAAGTAAGCGTATTTTGCCGCACTTTCGCATCTGGGTATTCTGATAATTTGTGCCACAAGATAAAACTACCTTGATCTTTGAACTAAGAGGAAAATATTTAAAAAACTTGTTTAGAATTATAAGTTAGGGCATATTTTAAAATTAGAGGCTCCTATTAAAAAAAAAAAAAAATAGATCGAACCAAATTAACTGTCCTAAATTATCTTTATTGCCCTTAAATTAAAAAAAAATCAAATCTTTATTATTCCTAAAGTTTTTAAGTACATACAGATCATTAATTCAAAAAATAAATTTTTACTTTTTTTGGTTCAATAAGGCTAATATTTAAAAGCCTCTTAGGATTAATGCTCTACATCATTTTTGCTTTATAAAACACGTCTTTAGATTTTTAATGTCACTGGCATATTTTTGTTTTTATTTAGTTTAATCTTGAAATTTTTTTAAATACAAAACTTTTTTTTGCCATAATCCCAATAAAGTTCAATTTTTGAACATGAATTGAATTAAAAGAATCATAAAAATAAATTTGTATTTTTAAAAAGTAAAGACATTTTTAATGAGGCACAAACGATATGGAACATTAATCTAATGAGACTTTAAAATTTTAGCCTTATTGAACCACAAAAAATCAAAAATTCCATTTTTTAAGCGATCTAAATGTACTTAAATACCTTAAGAATACCAAAGCTTAGACTTTCGAAATTTAAGGACAATAAGGAGAATTTACGGCAGTTAATTTACTTTGATCGGGGTAAATTGAAAAAGTCAGTTTTTTCCAATTTAATTAAAAATGTGACATAAGTTTTAATTGTAAACAAGTTTTCCAAATAATATTTTTCTCTAAGTTTAAAAACAAAAGTAGATTTCTCTTGTGTCATATTCCTTAATTTGCGCCTATCTCGCTATGAATTATTTAAATTTTAATCAGTGTTTTATAAGTCTCGGTGTATGCAGAGATTTTTATCAAAAAAAAATTTTTCAAGAAATCAAAAATAAAAAGTTTTTTATATGGTTCAACATTTCTGGCGATCACTGTATGTTTTACTTTTACCAACATTATTGTAATAAATGCAATATTATTTTTGTATATAATTAAACAATACTTATAACAGTATATACTACTGTACAGGGAAACTAAAAGACAGTCGACCCAATAACTAATCGCTTTGTAGAGCATTCGCCTCAATCAGTTTGACCGAAGCAATTTTGTCATATTTTTTTATGCCAAGGCCGGCAATCGCAATACAATACCTTGAAATCTATTAAAAAATAATCTCCAAAAATCCATCGATAAAAAGAGGCTAAAATTCCGTTTTAAATGCTTCGGGAAGAAAAAACAATAATTTCTTCTTCGCCAAATTACTTTGCACGCGGACATTCCAAACATTGCGGTCAACTTTTGTCCGGTCATTATTTCAATTTAACAAAGATAACATCATAATTGATTAGAAGAATTGCTACCAAATAATTCGCCATGACAATGAACTCTTGTGCTTTGGGATCACCAAAGCAGAACTTTTTTGTTATTGAAGATAATACTGCAATTTGTATCATTACAAAAATTAAATTAACGTACAGCTTTAATTTTTTAATAAACGTGATGGTAACGTTCATTATTGCTTTTAAAAGATGTGTTTTCCTAGCGAGACTTCACAAGGATTACACCACTTTAAAAATAAGGAAAAGTATCAGACGTATTCACTTAGCGAACGTATACGGCCGAAAGGCAACGAACGTGTACGCCTAAGATCCTGTTACACACGAGGCGTACGAACGCCCTATGCCCTATGCCTGATAAAAAAATTTAGCATTAAACGTATTGTAACCTAATGCGTACGCGCCGCGTCTGCGAGTGAAAGGTTACATTACTTTTAATTCATCAGGCGTAGGACGTAGGAATTCGTACGTCTCATGTGTAACTGGGACTAAAGGTGTGTATTCACTTGGCGATCGTATACAGCCGAACAGCAACAAACATATGTGTTTGGGTAGTGTAGACGTAAATTAGTTTATGGACGAACGTATGCAGAAAGATTCGCTCTCTTGTCGGTACTTTCAAAGCAGATTCGCTGCACAATCTTTTAGAATGTGAACGTATAAACTTACGTTTCGGTAAAAATCAACAACATGCAAATAACTGTTGGAACAAAGGCGCATACGTTCGCTAAACGTGGAAGTCAGGTCGCATGACTAACAAAACGTACGCACATTTTTGGCGTATACGGTCATGGCCGTGCGGCCGTATACATACGTTCGCTAAGTAAATACACACCTTAAAATATGCGTACGTTTTGTTTGGCATGCGATCTGACGTCCAAATTTAGCGACCTTATGCGTGCAGTTACATACTCTAAGACAGTGAGGAGGAATTTTCTTTAAAGTACTGACAAGCAAGTGAACCCTTCCGTAACTGAATGCATACGTTCGTCAATGAAATTATTTACGTCTACACTAACCGAAAGCATACGTTTGTTGCCATTAGGCTGATTACGTTCGCTAAAGATGTAATATTGCTTATTATGCAATTGAAAAGCACATATTTTGATCTGTGGAATGGTCTGCTTTGATGGGACCAATTACTCACCATGTTTTCATGCCGGATTCTTTGTCTAATCTCTACCTGTTAGTGTTCTTAAGCGTTAGATCGTCTTCTTTCCTCGCATTGCCTATAAACCTTTCTGCCTCTTAAAAACGAATCCGAAATAACAAGTTAGCTATCAGGTCACATTTTTTTCTTAATTTTAAAAAACCGCTTAAAATCTTTAATATTGACGGTTTTCTTCGGCAATTTTTGAAGAATGAAGGATGACAAAGCAAAACTGATCTTGGATTTGTGCATGGGAATCGCCAACCACAATTTTTTTAGTCTTCCGCAAATTTTTAGCTATTTTCGCAGAAATACTTCAAATATTCTTAAGTAAGTTACAGAAAACAGTCAAAGTCGTGTTTCTCTTGGTGTTTTTTTAAGGTTAGAAAAACATGGGTACGATACTTTTTTTTATCTTGTAGGGGGATGGTATTCTTTTCTACACTTCGATTTTTTTGCGATTTTCCTTTGATCTATGATCTGTTATAATGTGGCAAATTCAACTATAAATTCACTTTATACTTATTTCCCGTAGGTGTTAAAAACCAATATTTTTTTTTAAAGATGTACATACTTAATTATTTATCAAAAAAATAAAATAAAAATAATAATGAAAGTATTAGAAACTTTTTTATTCACATTAAATGCGGCTTTACAAAAAACCGTGACCACACACTACTTTCGCTATCTGGTGGTCAAGGTGGGTACTAAAATTTTAGGGTACGCTGAAATCTTACTTCTGAGGTTCTATGGATTTGTATTCTTTGACTATACCTATCTATAAAACTAAGCTTAGACTATGAATATAATGGAAAATATATCTAATATTTTTTTGAATTTAAATGATCATATTTCAAAAACTATTAAAAATAGATATGTAAAATGTATTATTTTTGTAAAGCTCTTTAAAAGACCTTTTAATTGTGGTATATTATACTTGGTGTCCCATTGAAAAAAGTAAGTTACATATGTCAATATGTTCTGTTAATAAAATTGTTTTGTGTAATCTTCATAACAGAAAAAAAATCTTGATAATTCACTGTACAAGTTGGTTTTTGGACAATTTTTTAAGATAAGAAATAAACAAGTTATAATTATTTAAAATGTAGACAAGTTAGATTGGACGTAACTGTACAAAATTAGTTTTTTACATTAGACCCCTGTATATTTCAAAAGTTTACGTCCCCGAACTTCAGGCCTTGCCATTGTTTGGTTAACCTGGGTCATTAAACCATTATAAAAACAAATCAGTTTTCTTCTTCGGTTCTTCTCGATCTCGAACTAGATCGCAAGAATGTTTGGTTGCCGCAATTCTTCCAATATCTAATCAAGTCGGTCGCCAAATCGGCGTCGATCTTGTTGTGACCCCCGCTGAAGGCTGTTTCAAGGCCGACCGTTGGCCGCCAGGTGCTTTACGAGGTCGTTTCTTCACTCCGATGCTCTCATTACCAGGCTTTTATGGTCACCGCAAATTTCGTTCTCTCTCTCTCTCCCCCGCCCATGTAACATGGTGATTTTGATGGCCAGTAGCGCCAGGCTAGGTCAAAGAACCTCTTACTAGTGGCATTCATCGTTTTCTAGGTTTTCCAATGGGCTGAAGAAGCTATGTTAGCTCTTGTTTTTTCGATATTCCACGGTAAATATACAGGGAAATTGAACAAGAACTAAACAGGATAATATTTTTGGCGCTCTCAGTGTACAGGCTGTTTCAGAATAAGATGCTGATCCGCATAAGATATAAATCTTAAGGTAATTTTAAGGAGAGAAGTAAACCTAAACCTATTTCTAAAATGCCTTTTCTTTTGAGATACAGGGTGGTAAAGTTAAAAACATATACAGTGAATTCCAATTAAAACGAGCCACCCCCATAATTTGGTTATTTGTACACTTTATAAAAAATTCTAAAATACGTAAATTTCTATTTTTAGGGGGACACATTTTTGTGTCAAAATTTACTTATTCAAGGTTATCCCCTCCCCTCACCAACATAAACGTCAACAAGTTTAAATGGGAAAGGGGGTCAAGTGATACATCATTTTAAAGCTCCTGACGAGTACTTTATAACCTCAGAATATAAAGTAAATATCTCCTTCCTACTACAAAATGGCGGTACTTACCCAAATACCTGATTGGGATGGCCACATTTTTAAATCTAACAAAGTAAGATGTACTTAATGTGGTATTTTCTTAAAGCTCTTTTAAAGATATTTTTATTGGTAATATAATTTACAGGGTGCTTCGTTAAAAAATATACACTTTTTATCCTACCCTGTATATTATCACCAGTATTACCATTAGAAAGAATTTTAAAAGAGCTTTAAGAAAATACCACATTCGGAACATCTAACTTTATTAGTTTCGGAAATACGGCCATCCCAATCGGGTATTTGGGTAATATATTAAAGGTCCGCCATTTTGTAGTAGGTAAAGATATTAGGTTTGTTCCAGCAGGTTGTCAGAAATGTTTGCAACCGTTCGGACTCTGCGCACGTCAAATTTGTAGTTCCAGCAGTGCCATGTTTGTAACATTATACAATTGTTTGTTGTTCCAGCATTAGTTTTAAGATGTTTAAAACATGTTGAAAACTGTTTAAAAAGTTTGCAAACTTTCTTTAAACATTACTGACAAATTTTTAACATAACCTTTCTTGTATTGACGTATAAGCAGTATGCACGCCATGTTTATTTTCGTTCCAGCAAAAAGCTGTTTCCAAAATTTCTGACTAATGTTTGTAACAATTTTAGTGTTTTACGATTGTTGCTAACATGTTTCCAACATTCTGCTGAAACAAACCTATTAACTATATATTCTAGGGTTATTTTAAAAATGATGTTCCACTTGACCCCTTTTCCCATTTAAACTTTTTGACGTTTGTGTTATTGCGAGGAGGGGATAACCCTGAACAAGTTAATTTTGACACAAAAGTATGTTCCCCTAAAAATAAAAATTGTTGTGTTTGAATTTTTTTTTATAAGTGTACAAATAACGGAATTATTAAGGGTGGCTCTGAAGGCACTGTATATACCCTTTTTATGTCTGTGATACCATTCTAATTATTTTTGTAATTTATTTTTAAGCACATAAACTTATTTCTGGTAGAAAGGTAACAGCTTGATATAATTAACACATATTTTAATGTGCCGATGCACACAAGGTAAATATCCATCTTTGCTTACTGCTTGGTACATAAGGTCATAAAAGTTAGAAATAAACTTGCTTTACCTTTTCCAATATAGGTCCTTATACAAAATTGAATGGCAATTGTTACTAGAGCTAATGGCTTGCGCAGTCATGGCCAACCGGGACAAAAATTAATTTTGACGATTTTTGATATAAAAATTAAAAATACCCATAAAGTGTTATGCATCGTTTTAAAAGGAAAAAAACGTTCTTTAAAAATGTGCAAAAAAACAAAATGGCGGCCATAACAAAAACTAAAGCAATGCAATGCTCTTAAAAAGTTGCCCCAATAATGTTTTTACAGATTTTAAAAATTATTTGAAATAAAAAAACTACAGCACTTTTTCTAAAATGCACATTTTCAGTTTTTTCAAAATAATTCAAAAAACAAACAAGATACAGCCGTCATTAAAACGGCATTAGATTAACCATTAAATGGCCCATAACTTTTCCCATTTAACCATCTTTCTAACTCCTATACTTTCCAATATCCCAATACATTCCCTACCAATTTTGGACACACTGTATGTAGGTTACTTTTTGTCCCACCTGAAAAAAGTCACTGTCTGCAACTGCCAGCTCATACACCTTTTTACTATGTCAAATAATTTAAAGTATGTCATGTTGTTGTAGAAGAAAAGTTTAATATTTATTCTTTTTCGTTTACATTATCAATGTGTAGTATCGAGTGTGTAATTTTAAATGTGGTCGCATAGTTGTGCATGGGTAAGCGTTTGTACCGTATGTATAAATTTTGCCTGCCTTCTTCGAACTGTATACTCGCAACAGTAATATAGTAGAATTTCTTACGGAAATCTTAAGCCTGACAGAGTCTTGTCTTTTTTTTTTTTTTTTTTTTTTTTAAGAACACGGTGAATATCGTTTGAAGAAAAAGCATTTTTTATTTGAAGAAAATGTAACTTTGTAGCTGTCGCACTCTCTACGCTGGTCCTCCAATACTACAAACTTTCTATAAAAAATATTACTTGTTTTTTACTAAAATAATAAACTATGCCCTTTTATAAATTATTTAAAAATAAAGTTCTATTTCAAAAAAAGTTTTTATTAAAATGCTCTTAAAAAATAAAAATAAACTTTTTCTTTAAAAATTTTACCCTCAGCATATAACCTCATTAGACAATTTATTTTTTCTTTATCTTTGGATCAATCCACGAAGGCTGAAAGCCTAAATACTAACGTACCGTGGGTGTCTTAAGCAGGGTAAGAGGAAGTTTGTTAACACGGGACTTAAAAACTTGAAGATCCGGGGGAAGGGAAAGACCTCCGCTGGCAGCAGGTTCCACAGTCTAGAAACTCTAGGGATAAAAGAACGAACGAAATGGGAAGTTCGGGGCCTGTCCAATTGAACTGTATAGGGATGCATACGCGCGGCACCACGAGTTTCTCTGTTGGGAACGGCAAGAGGAGGGACTATACTGGACAATTCGTCGGAGCAGAAGCCGTAAAAGTATCTATAGAAGAGCGATAGATCTCCCACAGCTCGACGATGGGCAAGAGAAGGAAGTCTTTGAGTAAGTAAAGGATCATTAATAAGACGAACAGCCCTTTCTTTGAATGGCATCAAGAATGCTGAGGGTTGTAGGGGATGCCATTCCCCAGACATGAGAACAATATTCCAGAGAGGGTCGAATTTGGGACACATACAAAGTGTATAAATTGGAAGGAGAAAATACTTTTGGCTCGGAAAAGAAATCCAAGCTTTTTGAAGCCGCGGTGGCTATAGATACAATGTGTTTATGCCAGTTAAGGTTATTATCAAATGTGACGCCCACAAGGTTAAATGTGTCCCCGCTCTGCAAAACCTGGCCACTCATAAGCAAAGGATAATATATGATATAAATGCTTGTCGCAAGATTAAGTACTTGTATTTCCTTAGTTTGAACATTAAAAAACCATATAAAATCTATTAGAATAATATATTTAATTTATTTTTGTAACTACACAGGTAAATCTCACGACAAGCTTTTATATCAAAGCCCTGTTCGTAGAGAAATTACAAACTAGTCAGCGTCAATCAGGTATTACTCTTTAGTCAGGTGACCGGTTGCCAACTGGTGATAGTTAGAGTTAAAAAAAGTTTTTTTAATTTAGTGCATTTAAGTAAAAGCTGGTTTTTAAAATAGCTTTTTACTTTTAGTTATTGCTGAACAGGTTTCTCAGTCTATTAATTTTATTCAAGATATCATTGTTGCAAGTTCGTTTGCCGATTACGTAATACTATTAGGCATTTGCATCTACACAAGCCCCTGCCCAATAAAAATCTAGAGGGATTGTAGCAACGAAGTTTAACTCATATTTGTATTCTTAGTAAGTCCTTTCCTTTGACACCCATGTAGGAAAGCCTAAAAAAGTCAGTTTCACATAACTGCACCGAGTCCGATTTCACGGTGATAGAGGAGAGTAGGTCAAATTAATTCGAAAAAATTCAAAAGCACTTTTCATGCCCTCAAAAACACACTAAGCATTGTTGTCAAGCTAAGCCTATTGTTTTGTGTATGTATATCTCTTTTTAAATAAAACAGAGTATTCTACTTATCTCTGTTTCCTTTTTCCAAACTTTAGGTGTAGTTTAGGTAAAAGTCAGGCCACACATAAGCGCACCGATGTCCCACAAGACCCGCATCGTAGCCCAACCGTGTCTGGTTAGACACGGTTGGGTTACGCTTGCCCAGCAAATGCAATCATACGTGGATCGGCTATCGCCGATGTTCACCGAACCAAGCTTTGAGTTTACGGGCGTCACCTTTTATTTCAGTTCATTACGTATAAAAATTAAAAGTTTGTGGTTAAAGGTTAGTTGTTGTAAACAAACAAGAAAAAGTAATTTAACAAGTAATAAAGAGTGTAAAATTAAATTTATTGTTACATCTTGTGAATAATATGTGAGTTAAATCTACGAATACATTGTTAATTTTATGTTTTATAGGTTTTTTTCTTAATAAATATTCCGAAAAATCAAATAAACCAATGTTTGTTTACTTGTTAACATGCGGTGTGGCGTATACGGCATTTGATTACAACGGTACATTTCAAAACCGAGACACCGCCGTGCTACGTGCAGGACTCGGTGTGGCCAAATTTTAATGTAAAGATTTAATTTATGATCAGGTGTAATTTAAAGCGTTGTATAATTGACTCATTTAACTGCAGTTTGATTAAATTTAAACTTTTGGCACCGCATCCTTCTACATTTCACCAGGGAAACGCACGGCCACGGACTCGTTGCGGTTATGTGAGGCCCGACCTTAAGGGTTTCATACTGACGATTTAGCTATTCAATTGGGCACAGTATACGAAACTTCGCAACCGGTTAATGCTAATGTCCGAGCGAGTATTTCATCTGAAGAAGAAAGAAGAAAACGAAACGGAGGAACGTCCCGTGGCGTGAGTGCACTCACGCAACTCTTTTCTTGACTCATTTTTCTCTTCTTTTGCAGATCTTCGACTTTTTTAGCGGATTTTTTCTTCGTTTTCTATTGGGATGGCGCCAGTCGCCCGGTTTATTGCATTTTTACCTCGATGAAGACACTTAAATAATGGGTTTTATCATTAAGATTCTTCTTTTTGCGTTTAAAGATTTACACGAAAATTGCTTGATTTTAGGGCGTAAAATAATTGAGAGAAAAAAGCAACGGTATTTGGTTTTGGCTTCAAATTGTTGTTGTATACGAGGAAAAAGATTAAGTTATTATACTTAAGTGTAGAGTGAAAGATTTCGACTTGACAAGAAAAATAAGAATATTACCGGGTTCACGAAAATAATTTCGATGTTTTACTGTTGCTTCCAGAAATATATTACCAAGGAATAATTTTGCTCCAAGTTAGTAATTATCTTTTTTACGACAAAATTTAGCTTTATCATACACGAGGATATCATTTTGCTTGGCATAAATGGAAAATCGACTCTTTAAGAAGACCAGTTTATATTTTTAAAACACAAATAAATAGGACTGTATTCTCGCTTTAAAAAGTTATAGGAAAACAAATATTGATAATGATTACAAATGGATTAATCAAATTATTAAAGTTGGGACTTAGCTCGCCCCTTAAAATATACCATTTGTCAGTACATTATATACCGAGGTGGAAAGTGTTTTATTACTGTCGAGAGGAAAGGATAGTGGAGGCGCTATGCGCCTCAGTAAACCCTTTCTCGATACAATAATAAAACTTTTTAGCGAAGTTTGTATACTATTTTATTTACAAAAATGTGTCAATTAAACGAAATTATTTTTAATTTGTCAAATATACGCCACCTGCACGCGAAGGTGTCATATAGATATCTACAATATCAAACAAGATTTTAGAACTTTTTTTGGGGTTGTTAGGAAAAGAAAACTCCACGGGTGAAAATTAAAAGCCAAAAATCATAACGTAAATGGTTCTAAATGAAGAACATTGCATTAAATATTGATAAAAACTATGGAAATTGTCTACTTATCGGATACTACGTCGATTTTGATGATTTTTGGCATACGTGGGTTTTTAAAGCGCTGATTATGAATTTGAACTTGTACTCGGCAACGTTTCGTCCTTGAGATATTTATTATCAAACTCCAATAGAAAATTAACCGCAATTTATCAGTATTACCCCTTTTTTGCACGCAATTCTTTAGTTTTCCACTAAACTAAAACAATATATAATTTTTACCTTTAACAAACACATTTTCTATTTATTTTACCCCTTTTTTTCTATAAAATTGCAAAGCATTACTTTTAATTTTTTTAATTACTTACAGTGGCCACGGCTACTGCAATTGAAAGTAAAGCTTTGCAATTTTATGGAGAAAGGGGTAACATAAATAAAAAATGGGTTTTTGAAGTGTAGAAATCAAATATTGAGTGCCGATATAGCTGAAGATTAAGAATTGTTTGCAAAAATAAGGGGGAATACAGTGGAAATATGGTAAATTTGCTTTTCAAGTTTGAGAATGGATACCTTGAAGATGAAAAGTTGATAACTAAAAATGTTTTCAAATTTGTAATCAATGCAAAACCCCGTATGGAAAAAAATCATCAAAATCGATGTGGTTTCCGATAAGTAATCAATTACCAAAAATATAGGTATTTTAATTGTATATGTAGTCCCTGCAGCTTTTTGAAGAAAAAAAGGTCTGGAACTATTGATAGCGTAAAATAGAACAGGGGAATCACAATAATACGCTTTTCTGGCTCGAGAGACCACTTTTCTTGTACTTAAAATTAAAAGAATCTTGGACTTTTATTGTTTTAATTTTTAATAATTAATAGTAGGGGAGCCTACGATGCCAAATGGGGATTTACTCGAGAGATAGAGACCTATTGGGTTGCAAAGCTAAGATGATAAGAAGAAAAAATGTTAAATAATTTATACCTTTTCACGCTATAAATTTTTAAATATGTAAAAAAAACTGTTATATTTCGGCTTGTGGAAATCGTTCGAATCGTATCGGATTATATGTTATCGTTATCCTTGAACTATTTTCTTCAAGAAAATAAAAAATATATATTATATATAATAAAAGGTAAAGTTCTTTGGGCATATGGCTCATCAATGACAGTAATGACACTTTTATATATATATATATATATATATATATATATATATATATATATATATATATATATATATATATAGAGCTACGTCCGAAAATGTCAAAATGATGTTGTTTTTACAATTTTGTAGTCTTCCGCATTCTTTTCGTCACTCTTAACTTGTCAGAGTAGTGGAATAGAGCATTTTAGCATGTAATTAACTCACCATATCTTAATCTGACGCGATAGATAGGCTTACAATATACAGATACGGTGTTTTTCCGTTGGACGGCTGTATACAGGCTCATATTTGGTGGAGGTACTTTACTGGGTACAAGGTATTCTCCGATTTATTATTCTGTCGATCTCGAGGTCGATCTGTAGTAAATCCCAAAATCCCCTCTTGGGCTTCCCTGCCATAATTCACCCACGTTTAACATTTCGGACAGGTTTAACATTTCGGACAGTCCTATCTCTGTCCGTTTTAAGTATCCAGCCTTATCCAATTTCTAATGCTACTTAGTTAATATACAATGGAAAAGATCATTCACCTGTTAGGGAGTTGGGTGCGATCAAGTCTGGAATTGTAGAAGTAGCTTCCCAATATTTGGTGCTTCCACACATGGTTTCTTAAAATATTATTATTGTTTTTAATAAAGAGGCCTGTTCCTTGTGGGCCAGCCCATGCTTTTAAAGTGTCAAAAAAGCATCAAAACAGTAAGATTATTAAAAGGGAAAATAATAATGTTCAGTTTTATAATTGTGAGTTCGGTTTATCATAATTGGTGGTTAAACCTGCCCATTTAAAATGTATTGCTGTCAAGTAAATGCCAAAGTGACAGCAATATATCCATGGGTTTTTGACAAAACATCGTAAGCTACTTTCGACAATTTTACGGAATACGATTGTTTTTTTCCATTGCGTTATTTTTAAACAAAAAACGAGAACTGAAATGAAGCAGTGCACTTATGTACATATAAAAAAAATTACCAACTTTGATTTAAAAATAACGCAATGAGAAAAAAAATCGCTTTCTGTAAAATTTGACGATGTCGCTTACGATGTTTTGTCAATAACTCATCGATATTTTAAATGCATTGCTGGTATTTGAACTTAAATCTAGTCGGAAACTGATAGTAGTATATAAATGTTATTATGTTTAGCGTGCCATCTTTTGACAAAGTAGGTAACTAATACTGCTGCCTGTCATCTATGAACGAAATCTGTAAGTTTAAGTTGGTGTTATGAATGCGATGCCGCCAAGTACACAAAAAATGATAAAGTAAAGAAACCCTTTTTGTAAACAATGATTTATTGCAGCAAAAATATTTTATCCGAAGAGTTACTAGTACCAAGCCACGTGCCACCGGTTTTATAGTAGGACAGAGGCGAAATAAGAGAATGTTTTTAAGTAGGTGATACGTGTTTTAGCAATGTTTTTTTTTATTATTTATCTAAAAATATGTAATCAGGCTATGTATGAGGGTATGTGCATTCGAAAAGGTTTATTTACTTTATCATTTTTTGTGTACTTTGCGGTAATGCTTTTAGAATGAATTAAATGTGGACCCATCTATACCATTTAAGTTCAACTGATGCTAAACTGGACTCGCAATTGTAAAACTGAGTATAAGTATTTAAAATTCGTTATTAAATAAATTAAAATAGATCATTTATAAAACTTATTGAGGATATATTAACGTCATATTTCTTATCGACTGCTATTAAAAGTCTGCAGGAATTATAAATAGGCTCATCTCTACCTTATTTGTATACCCACAAATTACCTTTTTAACACATGCCTTAAGCAAAGAATAAGTGAAAAAAATCAACTTAAATACAAATTAACCTTGTTTAAATAACAAGAAATTTATCCTTTGGACATGATGCATCTACGCTTAGTTTGTTTTTCTTCGGTGTAGTTTCATTAAAAAATCAAATATGTGTTTAAAACTTTCAATGTTAAGTGATTAAAAGATTCATGATGTTTTGTATTATTATGATTGTTTTTATGTAGGTTAGATGTTCTGCAAGCTTAAATTAAACGAGGTAAACATACGGGGATTGAATGAGAAGTTGCTTGCTTAAGTAAGAAAAAAATTTTGGTTAAAAATTATTTTTATCGTTTATAGTAGGGTGTTTTTTAGTTCCTAAAAATAGGCGTATATGGCAGTAATTACCTCTAAATCCTAGGCAAATTTTTTTACCAGCATAACATTTTTTAAAATTCGGAAACAAATTGAAATTCGATGGAGGAAAATCTGGTGAATAAGGTGCACCTGAAACTAGCTCGAAGCCTTATTGGCGAATTTTTACCATAAAAATAAGCGATTTAAAGCAAGGTGTATTGTCCGTATTTATTTCGGTGGCTTGAAAGTCGATTGAAAATCGAGGTCAAGCACATTTCAGGCCATTACCGTACGCATGCGGCAGTTTTGCATCAAACTTCACAGTAGACATCAAATGAAAAACAAACCTCACTTTTTATTTCGTCCCGTTTTGTGTGCTGTTGTTGATGTGAGCGTGTTTTAAAGTTTTTTCACCTGTTTTTCAACTAATATTTTCTATATAAATGTCAAAATCCTAAATGAAATTGACACTTATGACGTTGAGGAAGCATTAATCTGAAGTTAGGCAGTTATTAAGCCCGCTTGAATCGTTTATATCGTGTTTCTAATCGGCTTCAGTGAAGTCAACCTTACTTATTTTCAGGCTTGACTTGAACTATTCAAGTCACTTTCAAGCGCGTTTATATCGCTTTTTTCAAGCCACTTTTAAAAACCGCTTTAACTCATGCTAGCTTTAACTATTCGATATAAACTAGTGAATAAAAATATTACTTTAGACATTCCAAAAACATGTTACCATGAACTCTTCTGTCGATGAAAGTGCCTTTGCTATTTTCAGAATCGGATCGTTGCCACTGATCTGGATGGATTACTTATGTTATTACCTGAATCTCTTTTACCTTTTGTCTTTTTTAGTAAACTTACCGATTTGAAAAATAAAATAAAATGTTAATCATTACGTGTCAGGGCAGAAAAAAATTGTTTTATTTTAAACATTTGTTTAAAAACACCCAGTGTAATGTTTTTAGCATTATAGTAGGGAAGCCCACGATGCTAAATGGGGATTTACTCGAGCGTCATAGAAACCTATTGGGTTGCAATGCTTAGATGATAAGAAGCAACAAATTTTATATAATGTATACCTTTTACCGGGGGAAATCGTTCGGATCGTATCAGATTTTATTATTTTTTTGTTATCCTCAAATTATTTTTTTCAAAATAAAAGAAACAGCTACAGATGTCAAAAATGAGGTTTTTTTATAACTTTGTAGCCCTCCGCTTTCTTTACGACACTCTCCAATTGTCAGATTAGTGGAATATATGTTATGGGTAATTTGATAAGTCCGGACACTATTAATAATGGCCGGATGGAATTCATAATGCCTGACTCAATTGGGTAATGTGATTATAACAGCATGATTAATCACTTTTTTCGGCCATTATGAATAATGACCACTCTATCTTGCAAAAAGTGATAAAATAGGTGAACTGTAGCGTTTTTATTAATTTTTAACTAAGGAATTAAAAAAAAACACATTTAACTAACCAAAACTAACCATGACCCCCACATATATTCTGTCTTCGGTTTTCGGTGTTTTGTTACTTGGTATTACTAGAATATACTTTACTGAAGACAGAGTATAGGTGCGGGTTCATGGTTAGTTCTGGTTAGTTATTTTTTCCTAATTAAAGCGAGTCCAAGTGATAAATTCAAGCTATCTTAAACACTAACTTATAACATGGCCGTCGGGCATTATTAATAAACGCCGGTCAAAGTGATAAATTAATAATTCCATCGCCCTTGGGTATTATTAATAATGACCCGTCCTTAATAATAATGCCTAGTAAATCACGTTGCCCGTAACATATATACTGTTTAGCATGTATTTAACTTACCCTAAATCAACGCTCTCAAAAATTTCTTATGGTATATTTTTGTTTTTACGATTGAACCTGTATACGGGGCTTATATTTGGTGGAAGTGCGCTGTAGTAAATACCTAAATCCCCCTTTGGCTCCCCTACCCTTATTTATTGAGCTAAGAAATTGTAAGTTAAAACTTTAAGCCATATTTTAATTTCTATGGTAATAACAATGCGTGCTTTGTCCCTGAAGTAATTTCGGAATGTCTTGTCTTTTCCGGTAAATGCAAACTTACAGATGCCGTTGTTAAATAATTGTCCATTTTAAGTGCCATTTAAAAGAGGCAATAACCTCTCGCGCAAAACATCTTAATCTACGGATAAATAGCAAAACGGTGCCCTTTTAAAACATTACATAACGCATAACAAAGAACCATTACGCAAATTTATTCTCCGGCCTGTCGATACATGCGCGACGATTTAAGACCAGCTGAAAAGTGCCATTTACGTCACTTGTAAATCAAAATTACGAGCAAAACGGGCCGCCGCGAAAAATATTTCTTTCAATTTTCCGTAGTTTTGCTTCTTGAGAGTGGTACCATGGAACGATATTTGTTCTGTACGTTTTCATATTCCTCAGTGTTAATTTTTCTACTTGGATACCAAAAGTACAGCAACCATTAAATGCCTTTTAAACTGCTCATGCTGATTCACAAAATTCGGTATCTCTTGGCCAAAATTTTACAATGGTAATAACTATTTCAATTAATAGTTAATTACGATTTTGTATATAATTTTTAAAATTGATACAATTTGCGAGTTCAAACAACTACACAATATTGCTAGTGCTTATGTGAAAAGCGTCACGTTAAATAAATATGCCAATAAAGCAAAAAGCAATATAAAAGGGATGTCTTAGCTTGTATCTTTTGTGACGTAAGCACACTCCAACTACGTCATCGGTCTATGCGGCGCGGCGTTTAAAATAATTTCGCGGGCATTTCCACAAAAATACACATTTTGGCACTATTAAAAAAAAAATCTTGCAATTTCCGGGAAAATTTGAAAAAAGGATTAAAATCCAATCTATCTACATCGAAAATTTTCTACCTTAGTAGGACATGGCTAATAAGTGCCTATTTAATAGTGATAAAGGCACCATTGCCAGATTTTCCAGTTTTGCGCTAAATGTAATATTTAGATTATTTTAAATGAAATGCTATATTTATGTTGATTGCAGTAAAGTGGTTCTGACAAATTTAATTGGATTCCGAATTTTCAAGATCCATCTTTACTAGTTTTTTGGATGTGACAACACAGCATTTTTTATTAAAATCTGGTAACAGTTTAAGCAGTTTTGTAAACACAGCTTTACTGGTTTTAGAAATATTTAGGTGTCAAAGAATTTTTTTCTGAGAGTGTAATGGATTATATCTTAGCAAGTCGTTGGAATTTTGCAAATTTTAAAATAAACTAAAACTAATTTTTAATCGACTTATGGGGATATTCTGATGTAGAGGCATAAATTTTAGGTGCCGTAAAAAAGGCAATCAATATTTTAACCTTTTAGTTTTTAATTAGTTATTTAATCTTCTGCCATTCTTGCTTCACACATGAGACCTTCCTCGGCTTTGATTTTTTTTTCTTTTAGTCGAACGCTTTCATGCGCTCGATGCTCGATCTCAGAGCGGTCAATCCGGGGTTGTTCTATTAGTTCTGGCCGAGCCAGTTTGAATGCCGCGTCAGTAAAATACTTATAACCCCGAAAATAATTTGAATTTTAAAAATCAAATACGATTCGTTGTTTTTTTTCTAAACTAGAATACTCGCTTAAAAAAGAGGGTATATGTTTGACTGTACATTTTTTAATGTATGATTATCAATTACTGCTTTAATTGTAAACCGTATTTAAAAAAAAAAATTATTCGAAGAAGTGCACTTCCGCGGTGTTCGCATTAAAACCAAGTCAGGAGCTGATGATGAGATCCTGAGGAAATCGAGAGAAAAACTTAAATTTTGTAAAAATGTACTTGTATTTTATTAACCGTCTTCATTATTATAACACCAGTTTGCCTTGTCAGTATTTAGAGTTGCATAAGCTTAAATAGATCATATACCTAGTAGAGGCAGCATTGGCGCTGTTAGGTCCTTAGATTATATACCTACTAGAGGCAGCAGAAAGTACCTAATAGGCTCCTAGCCAAAATTTTACAATGGTAAAAAACTGTTTTATTTATTAGTTAAATACGTCATCAATGAAAATTAAAATTTTAACAAAACTCTATAGTTTTTCTTGTAAATATCTTCTAAAGTTGATTAAATTTATTCCACAATTTGCGAGTTCAAACAATTTTCCAATGGTGCCAGTGCGAAAAGCGTCACAATAAATAAATATACCAACAGAGGAAAAAGCAATAGAAAACGGATGTCGCAGCTTGTATCTTTTATGACGTAGGCACACACCAACTACGTCATTAGTCTATGCAAAGTTTTAAATAGTTTTGCAGGCATTTCCACAAAAATGCAAATTTTTGTCATTATTTCAAATAATCTTGCAATTTCCGGAAAAATTTGAAAAAAGGTATTAAATCCAATTTATCTCTTCACCGAAAATTTGCCACCTTAGGTGTACAGGATGTTCGGATATATTTCGAACGGGATCTACACGCGCTTTATTGTTTGAGGTAGAAAAATATTCGGGATCACCGAGTATATTTAAAGTTCATTGGAAAGGGTTGGGTTTATTTGCCTGTTTTCAAAAATATATACTTTGTCTATGTTTGGACCACCAGTTATCGCAGAAAACGACTCTGAATCCTGGAAAATTAGCTGCTCTAATTCATAGACAAGTAACATGGGCGGCTTTGGTTTCATTTGTTTCTCTAAATATTGCCTTTCTGTTAATTCTTTCGTTGAAATGAATATATTGTCTGAAATATTAAATATTTTAATGTAAAAAATGGAGCTACATGTTTTTTGTCATTATTTTTTTACTTAAACAACTTAAAGTAGGTAGTTCTATTACACTTTATTATCAATAAATAAACCAAATTATTTATTAATGAACTAAGATAATCTTTTTATTTAAATTACAAATGTCCATCAGAAATAAAGGAGGCTGGACAGATTAAATAAAAGATTATCTCAGTTCATTATTAAATAATTTTGTTTATTTATTGTTAATAAAGTTTTATACAACTACTTTAAGTTGTTTAAGTAAAAAAATAATGACAAAAAACATGTAGCTCAATTTTTTTACATTAAAATATTTATTATTTCAGACAATGTCTTTATTTTAACCAAAACAAATAAGAGAAAGGCCATATTTAGAGAAACAAATGAAACCAAAGCCGGCCATGTTAAACTGTCTATGAATCAGAGAGGCTAATTTTTCCAGGATTCAGAGTCATTTTCTGCGATAACTAGTGGTCCAAACATAGACAAAGTATATATTTTTGAAATCAAGAGAATCTACCCTTTCCAATGAACCTAAAATATACATAGTGTTCCATCTAAAATAACAAAGTCGATGCTCAATTGTTTACTTTGCGATTGTCATTTGTTTATTTTTTAGCAAATCCTAGCGGTTCTTATAAAACCCTGAAACTTTTGTATTTAAAATATTTTTCTATCTCAAACAATAATAGACCCCGTGTAGACCCCTTTCGAAATATAACCGAACACCCTGTACATGGCTAAGGGCCTATTACTATTATGCTACCTTAAGGGATTGCTCTGCAGCCTTAACAATTAAATACGCTGTTTGTGCTTCTGAGTGTAAATTTTCGAACAGGCAGAAAATTCTGCTTGCTAAAATGTTGAAGAAATACGTGGTGATGCTCATGTACCCGGTGCGGAAGTCCTAAATTTACTACGGCTCATTTTATTTATTGACTAATAGAATTCTGCTGGTGCCCATTTTAAATATATTATTTCTTGTTTCTTTGACTTCTCGTACGGTATTTTAATCACAATGTTGCGCTCTATGCAAGCTTGTGTGACTGTTAGATTGGGAGTGTTCCTCTGCGGATGCGAGTAGTCTGAACCTCCGGATTTTATACTTTAATTTGCATATGCATTGCTAATTTTTATAATAATCATAAATCATATAAATAAACTATTATTTCTTTCTCCGATTTGTTGGCCTTAGGAATTGCTGTCTTGGCCAATCAAAATTAAAATATTATTTGTAATTTAAGTCAATGAAATTAAATGTAATTTGGCTTCTTTATAATAGAATTGTATTCAATTTCAGTTATTTTTTATTTTTAAAATAAACTCTAAATGGAGAAAATTTCAAGGATATTGTGTAAAAACTAAAAATAAATCGGAGCAAGAATATGGAATATACAGCGGTTTAACTATGCTTTATCCATAACTGTTATAAACGTTTCATTAAAAAATTTTTTGCGCTTTTCCCACAACTCACCTTTCTAAAGTTGGTGCCCAGCATTACTTTAAGCATAGTTAAACCGCTGTATATTCCATATTCTTGCTCCGATTTATTTTTAATTTTTACACAATATCCTTGAAATTTTCTCCATTTAGAGTTTATTTTAAAAATAAAAAAATAACTGCTACATCGTTTTTTTTTAGTTTTTCCACTATTTCATTCAATAACGTTTCAGGTAACGCTGTAGAGTTTTTTTTATTTGTCATAAAGTGCTTTCGTCAAAAATTGAGATTTTATAAAACCCTCTCAGCGTTACCTGGGAAAAACCATTATCTAAGAAGCAAAACTTAAATGATTTTATTTCTATGTAGCCGAATTAACTTAGACTTTCACCTCGGAATCTCACGGAATAAGCTGGATATCTGTACATACCTTTATTTTGGTACAATAAATACTCTCCCTAAGAATCCCCTATGATCGTTTAAGGAACTCGAAATATGAGAGGTCAAATGTCAAAAATCAGTTTTGGCGAATATCTCGTTTTTTACTCTTAATTGCAGCATTTATATTTATTATAAAGTTGTAGAACACAAAAATTCTTTACAATTAAATTCTAAACATTTTTTTGTCATACCAACGGATATGATATTAGAGGACGCACTTAAGCACTTTAGTGTATGTACATACTTTAGCACGCAATCAATCGTGATATTTAGCAAATACTTAAGTAAAAAGATTAAATATTAGACTAAAAATCACGATTGATTGCATGCTAAGGTATGTACATACAGTATAGTGCTATACACTCTGAGCCCTTTATTATCGGACCCGTTAGTCGGACAAAAAATGCTTAGAATCAAATTTGTAAAGAATTTTGTGTTCTACAAATTTTATAATAAATATAAATGCAATTTAAAGTACAGGAAACGAGATATTCGCAAAAATCTGATTTTTTTTTACATTTTGCACGGAAACTAAAAAATTACCCCTTGATCTATTTTAAAGGAGATTCCAACATATTACCGTTTTTGGTTTTTCTTTTTTCTGTTTTTCTAGATAAAAGCAATAAGTACTGCTGTGTCAGTAAAATGTATGTTAAAAAAGCAACACCCCAGTAGACATGGGCCCAAAACACAAATTTATTAGCAACTTTTTAGTTGAACAACTTTTAAGTTGGTCAACAAAAAAATTGCCAGTGCGCGGCTAGCCTATTTCAAATTCAGAAAAACATTCAGAAATTGAATATTTTTATCGTATTTTATTTGTTTCAGATATCCATCTTGAACAATCCGCTGGTTACCGCTCAGAACTTCAGGAACGAGCCCCTTATAATCTCCCTTCAAATGTTCAATCTGATCCTAGACCGTTGCGTTTCGATTCTGGAGGATCATGCTGCCACCTTCCTGCAGCAAGACAAACCAGGACATCCTCTAGACTCCCTGCCACATGACGCAAATGTTTTACTTCCTGCAATCAAAATTTGGTGCGACTGGATGTTGTGTCATTCGTCTGTGTGGAATCCGCCACCCAGCACGCAGGACTTTAACGTGGGGTAAGTTCCTATGGATTTTAAGCATACAGGATGATTCAAAATGAAGTGCTGGTCTTTACGAATGTTTATTCTTAAATTATTTATAGAACCAACATTCAAATATACCAACCATGTTACACCAGTTTAACTATTTTAATGAAATTCGATATTGCCACTAAGGCTGTGTTTCCACGGGCTACTTTTTTGAAGTTGATATTGTTACGGACATTAAAAATAAGTGTTAGTTTATAGAATTGTATAAAGTTAGGACCTTTTAATTTAGTCTGATAATTTATTTGAATAATTTACCTTAGATTTTCCAAGCTCTTTCATCAGTTTCGAAGGTTTCCGAAAACGTCCGAATTATCCATTGAGAACTTTTATGCCATCCTGTACTATGGAATTTTCACGATATTTCTCGAAGATTCTAGATCATTCTTTACTCTTCCACCATACTATAAAAGGGCGACGGGAAACCTCCGATCAGTTAGTACAGATTCGACTTTTGTGCTGTAAACTTCGAGACATTGACAAGTGAAGATTTTGTCGTTGTTTAACCATAGTTACGTTCCATTGTTAATAAAGGTATAAAAACGAAGACACGTGTTTTTATACGAGGTGTTTCGGAACAATATGGACCACAAGAAGTGTTTCCATAGTAGCCAATCCGACCATAAAAATTTTAGCATTGTTGGAAAACGGACCTACAAGCTGGCGACAGTAGACCAACCACTTTTGTGGCCCATTTTAACTTCAAAAAGTGGCCCGTGGAAACGCGGCCAAAAAGGTTCAAGAGGCATTTTCTGTTGCACAACATTATTTTACCAGTAGCGTTCGATCGCCTTTTCCATTCTCTTCTGAGCAAATTTAATCTTTTGATTTTCTTTCATCCAATGCTTTTCGCAAAGAAAAAAATAATTTTTACTTTCTTTTCTTTTTCTTCTTCTCTTGTAAAACGTTTTAAAGGACGCAAGGGCGCTCCCTTAGATCTTTATTCTTACTATTCCTGCATATATCTTTTTAAACAAGAGTTATGGTGACATAAAAGTTAACACTTTTATAATAATCACCTTATACCAGGTAAAAATTTTAGTTCACAGGTATATATTTTTTTTTCAGACCTTCTGGGGACTTATGGTCTAGACTTGGACTTCTTATGAATATTCTGGAACGTATTGATCAAGACTCTATGGAGATATTTGCCAACGAACCCAAAGAAGGTAAGATATTAATATTCAATAATAAACACGTTCAGCCAAATCAAAGACTTATAGGCAATGCGTGGAAAGAAGACATTTTTTGACGCAAACATCGGTCTCGCTTTGTTGTTGCTTTACGTGCCTATGAACCTTTTAATTTGGCTGAACGTGTATAGATTTTTTTTAGATGAATTCGAAAATTGCAAATACAAAAATTAGGACTAATCCACACTATTTTGTTTTATTGTTTTTTTTTGTATATAGGCAGTATACAGTCTTAAAAGGTCCTTTACGCTTTATCTAGGCCACCAGGGTTTTTCTTAAAGGTCTGTACAAATTAATATCACAAAATACAATGATTTAACCCCAAGTCCAAGTAAAAAAATACATGGAAAAATTTGACATCTCGTTTCTTGCAAACCACCAACTTTTCGAGTAAGGAAAATCGAAGACTTTAAGGCAAAAACTTGGCACGTCCAAATTTTATTTTGGAACAACAATCAAATAAATCCGGAATTTTCCACTGGTTGCTTAAAAATACGCGGTTGGGTATGTCCAAATTTGATGTATCGACGTTAATGTGCTTTGAACTTGTACAATTTTTGCATCAATCTATGCGAATTTCTTTAGAGCACGCGACTTCGTGAAAAAAATCTTTTGTCAAAAAATGGACTCGTCCGGTTTTTGGCCCAAAGTTCTTCAATTGCATTAGATCATTTTATTTTGGCTTATTATTTTGCTTTTCAGTATTCATGATTACCCAAGTTGGTATTCGAATATTTTTTCCTTGGTATTCAAATCCTGAGAATTCGATTTTTGCGATTCTTTGAATAGCGATGTTCAAGATTTGTATTTGAATACAGACTTTCAGTAATCGACCCAAATCTGACTACCAGGTAGTCATAGATAAAGCATAGAGGAATGCCAGGGTTAACTTTTGTATGGAATAAAATGTTTATGCCCAGTTTTACAAAATATAGTTACCATCACTTTTGGGTTAACTATTTTGCGAATAGCAATCACATTTCGGTATTTTGTTGTTTCTATGGTAACAAACCTTTGGATTGAGTGTTAATCTGCAATATCTTAAAGACGGTTGCTCGTAGCGATATTTATTAAGTATACCTTATTTTATGCAGGAAATATGGGAGAACAAAAATTCTTTACTAAAATTTAAATACACCGAGGCAAAAAAGTTACGACGCTTTTGAACCTAAGCAAAGAATTGCAGGTTTCTCCCTCTACATTTTACGACAAAAACATTAGCAAATTTTAATTTCCTATTCTAAAAACCCTTTAATAGAGAATTTTGTAAAAAGTGTCCTATAATAAATAAAATAGTTAAAAATAAGGAAAATAAAATGAAAACTTTGACTCCCTGTATCTTGCAAACGGCTAACTTTTCGACTAGGCAAATTGGGTTAAATCGTTGTATTTTGGTTCAAGGAATTCGTGGTAGCATTTTGTACAAACCTTTTAAAGACACCCTATATAAAAAGGACGTCATCAGTATACAAAATTTAAAGATAAACTAGCAAAGCAAGATGCTAATTGAATATACGGTCATATGATGACAACTCGCGTCCTCTATCGGTTAGATCGGAAATTTTTTATCTTGTCTTCGTACTTCATTTTCACGTCATTGATAATTATTTGAGGTTGGTAGAAGTCGCAGTTTTGCCATTACAGACGTTATACTGCATGAGCAATGGGTTTTGGTATATCGGCAAGTAACATAATAATAAAGCAAAGACTATTAAGTTAAATTTATAGATTGACATTTCCGTCACCGATCGCTTTTTGACGTTTCGGTTTCTGATATGGTATAAGGAAACGGCAAACGAAAACAGAAACGTCAATCTATAAATCTAGCTTTAGTCACAGATGTTTACATGCCGGTATTTAGTTAGATTGTCTCTTTGCCTCACATTGCCTATGTGTTATGTTATTTAGCTGAACCGGTATAAATAATTATTACCTCTGTGTGCATCTAATTTCGGAAAAAAAATCCAAGACGGTTTAAGTTTCAAGCAGCTTCTCACATATTTTTAATTTATTCTTAGCAAACATCAATTAAAAATAATTAATAGTCGAAATAATTAAAAAATACCCGTACATAGCGATCGCAGTGGGGGATGGAAATCGAGCATTAATAATTTTGGACATGAGCGTATTCATTTTCATTGCGCATAACTAGAACATAATACATCATCGTGAATGATGAGCACGCTGATTGATGATGCCGTTACCAAATTAAGCGCACTGCAAGTGTGTAACATTTATAAAGTACATACGAGTTTTTTTTTCATTGACGTGCCCATATTTTAATTTTTTACGTCTGTAGTCTATTTAAAACACATACGTATTATGGAACGCGCACATACAACGGCCTCGCGGTACAGATCGGAAAAAATAATCCCAATGAACGGACGGTAAGCACCGGATTTAAAAAATCCTGCGAGAATATGGCAACTTGAATTAAAGTCTGATCGATTCCATTCCATATATGCGATACAGATCAAAGATTACCAAGAAATTACGTTAACTTACAAGTCTTTAGGCCTGCCTCGAGGTTTTAACCCAGAGGTTTTCACCCATGACTTACCTATGACTTACCCATGACTTGCATGTGTGTGTCATTTAATTTCACTGGGACTATTTCTTTTTGATTTGTACCGTCCGTCCGATGCCGTCGTATGTGTGCGTTCCCTTAGGCGTCAATAATTTAAAAACGGTTAAAGATTCACAGATGAAGACCACAGGGGAAAAATGTGTTGAGTCAATTTTTCCACTTTTTGCAGAAAACAAATTTTACGTAAAGAAACACTACTATAACTACTCAATTTGCGTACTGCTTATTTCTTTAACACCATATTAAAACTATTAAATTTCTCCAACTCCATAATAAGTGTCAAAACATCAAAAATACAGGGAAAAAATGTGTTATGTCATTGATTATTTATTGACTTAGCACCAGTAGCCTGATGCTAATTTTTGGTATTACAAGAGACTCGTCACATTTTTTTCTGCATTGTCTGGTATAGGTATAGAGATACTATACACTTGGACCTACCATTCTCTCTGAATAGTATGATTTAGCATTTTTTGTGACTTAACACGTTTTTCTCCTGTGGTCTTCATATAGTATCCTTATTGACAAACACTTAAAATTGGTTACAGAATCTAAAAATGTCATAGTGTACCATTTAAAAAACGCAACATTTATTGAGTAAGTATTTTGTTTTGTATGGCTTAGATAATTTTTTTTTATTACGATTTTTAAATTCTTCAAACTAAAATACATCAATTGGCTTCCGTTAATTTCATAAGAGATATGGTTAAAGTAAAAAAATATGCCTAAATATTTAAAATCTAAAACTCGAATTAATGAAGAAAAAGCTAAAAACGACATCGCTAGCTATACTTAATTTAAGGGGATATTCTAGTCTAGAGGCCTGGATTTCGAGCATTTTTGCCAATGAATTAAAAAAGCAATTGATAGTTTTACTATTCATTTAAAAAAAATATATTCATATTTAAAAAGTACACAAAGTTAATTAAAAAATTATTATTATTCATGAAGTTATGCGTCCTTGAAGTGGAGGGAGAAAAAAACGCCATGTCCTTGTCGCCATTATTTCTACCCTCATTTCATGATTAGAAAAATGAAAAATTGATAGATTTTTGAATATTACGCACGTTAACCAACAAAATTGAAAAAATAACTATTTTTCCATTAAGAGGCGGCTACTCAAAAAGAGGTCATTTAAATACTATCTAACTAAGTATAAAAATCAAATTTTTCGCCTTTTTCAAATTTCCAGACTAGAATACCCAAGTTCCTGAGCCAGCAATGAAATTTACTTCATGCTAATAGAGAATTATTGCAAGTTGCCTTATTAAGCTCGGGTATTATTAATACCGGCCATATTTAAATAGTGTTTGTACCTATAATTTAGAGGTATTGCAAATCATGTTGACAGTACCATTAACAAAGAAAAAAGGGTAAAAAATTTAGTAGTTTTACTTTATTGTTTTGTGTTGTAAGGGTGTTTTTACCACAATTACAGAAATACATTTGAAAAAGCAAGGTTTTAGGTATTTTTACTTCTAAAAACTTTTAGATTTTGTGATCGGTAGCCGTTCGGTTAGACGAACAGTTCTGAAGATAAAATAAAGCACGACCTAAAACCGACATAAGTAATATACTTATGTCGGTTTTACATAAGACATAAGTACTATACTTATTAGGGAATTATTGGAATAGGCAAATAGTGCTAGCAGTATTAAGGGAAAAACCTTATTTTATTACTGCTAAACCTTAACGCGCCTATGTGAAGAAGTGTTATTGGTCAACATGACATGCTTGTATTATTTTTAACCTAAAACTGGAATATTATTTGTTTTTATTTATAGTCTATTTTATTTATTTGTTTTGTATAGTTAAAAATGGAGAAGTTTTAACTTTTTTAGTATATTTTAAAGACAAAATTTAAAAATAAACAAAAATTACTTTAACCCTTAACCTCATTTTGTTTTCAAATGTCAAAATAAGGGAAATGACCGACTATATTTTGACACAATTAAAGTCTAGCAGTAACTTTAATAGTTTCCCTTATTTAAAACCACTACTGAGCATGCGTAATGTCAAAATACTGCTGAATTTATTACTGCTAGACCTTATATGAATTCCAATAGTTCCCTATTAAGGGAGTCCGCTGGTATTATTAGTGCCTAGCGTTATTACACTGTGCAGTAATTCTCTGATAACACTTTTAAAACCTGTTTAAGGGGGTTCCTTTTGACGAGTCTACCACGAATATTCATACCTTTATAATATATGGAAACGGCGCTATAACCGAATGCCAACTGTTTCGGGTGTCAGACTAGGCAAACGCGTCACTTTTTGTCAGACAAGTTTTCTATCTCTCTCTCTACTTTTTTCTTGGTTTTGGTCCCTTCAGGTCCAATCCACCACTCTCTCCCTTCCGAACTGTGCTTTTCAGGGCTTCGTCGGCGGAAAATCTGGATAATCGAGCTCGTAGCTCCCAGAAATTCCAAAAAGAAAACAAAAATAATTCTACAATGCATAAATTGTCGGCTGTCAAACCAAGACCTGCTACTGGTGTTACGTATAACCTTCACTTTCCCTACTGACAGTTCTCATGGCAAGCCCATCTATTTCCCGCCATTTGAGAAATACCTCGTGTTCACCACCAAACAGGATACCATCAGCTTATAGGAATCTTCGCTCACAACGCTTAGATCCAGAAGAAAGATGCCGTCAATTTAGCGTGAATCTTTCCTTGATCCCCGAAGGTAAAAACGTTCATACGGCACCTCTAACCGCCACTCCGGGAAGAACTTTGTAGTCCTCTACGCACGTCCGCACTGTCCGGAGGTCAAACAAAGAGGTCAGACAAGTTAACCACATGCAATTTTTAAACATTGTGCCAAAAATCGTAAGGGTTACAGGCACGAAACCATAAGACCCATGGACATGTTTTGAGTATCGGATTGGGCGGGTTTCGAAACTGTAAAACTTACGCATTTCGGCACAACGTTTAAATATTGCATGTATAACATTGTGTTAAACTTGTCCGACAAAAAAATGACGCGATTGCCCAGTCCGACACCCGAAACATTTGACATTGACAGGCTGGGTTAAAGCACAGCTTTCATATATGGCGGGATAAATATTCGTTGTAGACTTGTCAAAAGAAACCCCCATAAAAAAGTTTTAAAAGTGTTATTATCATAAAGCTAGTTTTATTACTGGCCCAGGGACTATCCCCTTAAAGCTCAAACGTCGACCACAGGAAGAAGATATCTTATTGGGTTTTGTTTTAGTTTCTTAGCTTATAATTTTATTAATGCATTAATAATGGAGACATAAACTGCTTCCTTATAAGCATCCTGATTACATTGTGTCAAAAGAGACAAGAGCTAAAAAAAGAAGCGCGCAAAATGCTGCAGCAAATCCGCTGTCGCCTTCAGAGAATAAGTTAATTAACAATCTTTGTGATAAAGGCAATAATTGTAAATCGTTTTGTTTTTAAAATAACTAACATAAAACTTGAAGTTAGGTCAGTGGTATATCTACAGAGTGTATCAAAGTTGAGTCATGAATTTTACCAGCTTCTAGAAGTTAAAATGTGTCCCAGGATAGGAAGAGGACAAATAGAGCAAAAATTTTGGAATTTTGAATTGTTCTTTGGGAAAACTGGTCGCATGGTCAAAAACTAAAAATACACAAATTTACTCCGATCGGTAATATCGGTTGAGTTACTGGACACCCTATATGTATGTAGGTAGTTTGATTAAAATTGATGAAAACTTTGATGTCTATTGGTACCTAAACGGTGAGGTTTATCGACTTTAATAAAGAGTACCTTATTTTTTAACTTTTTGATTGTCTTTAAAATGGCACCCGCAGCTTTGCGATATCTGTCAAAATAAAAAGTTATGATGCAAATAAATTTTAAGTTTTAGGTAAAGTGCCCTCTGGCGGTATTTAAAAAAGTACTTTTGTCTTAAGATTTTAGAATCTGCAAGCTAGATTTGTGTGCCAAATATCAACTGGATTGGTTAAAAATACATGCAATATGGCGAAAAAAACAAAATAAAAATTGAACTTTGACGGCTTGTATCTCGAAAACGAATGACATTTTGAAAAAAAATTATATGAAGCTCTACCCTTATTTTGTCAAGTAGAATCACCCCATTAAGTTTCGTGATCCATTTTTGAATCACCCTGTATATTTGACTACCGTAGTTTTATTGGAATTTTCCTATGCATATTTTTTTAAAAACCTGACATAGAGAATTTTTGCAAAGAACTTTTTAACTTTTTCCCTTTAAAAGTTAACTATAATCTAAAAAAGAAACTTATATGTAATCAGACATGTAAATAAAAAAATGCTCTGACTTATCATCTATGATTCGGCTACGCTGCATCCCTGCCACTGCATTCATCATATTGCCCAACGTAACAAGAAGCTCGTTTACTCCACGTGCTCTTTCTTTAATTGGGTTTAATTACATATCTTGAGTCGTTTTTTTGTTAGGAAACAATGCGGCAGCGAACAACTGTGTTACACAACGCACATGGGAGAGCTTTTTTAATACTTCACTCACATGTCAGTCAAGAGCGAAACAAAAGCTTTTTAAAGCAATAATTGCGATAAAACGGGCGGTAAGTGGGAAGCTCCTATTTTTATCTCATTAGCTGGTACGACGGACGATGGAGGCAGCTTTTTTGTTTTTTTTTAATTTTAATTATTAAATGCCCCTGCTAATGAATGATAGAGATTTCCGTATGGGAAAACAATTCGCTTGAAGGTTTTTTTTTTGAAAACGGTAGGAATTTCACAGCTTCCCAAGTGTTTATCGTTTAAACTTTATTACTGCTTTTTTATTAAACTTTTTTCTTACTTTAAACAATCTAGTATAGTCTAGTCGATAAGTTGATTTCCTGCGAAACATACACTAGCGGAAAAATTAAAAGATACAAAAAAACTCCCAATTTTTTGACGTTTTTCAAGTGGCTGTATTTTGTTTAAAAATTATCGTACTGAAATTTTAAAAAGCATTTAAAAGCCTAAAGTTTCTAGTTTTAAGATCCTACAGTAAAAAAAATATTTCAAGCAACGTCTACTGCGCAATCCTAATGAATCCCGAAAATGTTTTTTTTTTTTTTTGTGTAAAAACTTGGAAATTTTTTTTCAACTGAACCACTATATGGATCGAATACTTTTAATTCAACTTTAATTTTTCTTTTTAAAAGTTCGATACGACCACTTCTCGCTGAGGATATTGAACCTTGAACGAAAAAGTACCTTTTAGTCTTTAACCATCAATATCTCAGGAAACCGCTGATTGCACAAGGAAATTAAGGAGGGTTTTAAAATCTTAAGTCCCCTAAAATCGGCTAGTTTTCTGAACCCTCTTAATATATTCTTAGTAAGTTACTATAAATATAATAAGAGGGTTCAAAAACAAGTTTTAACAAAAATGTAGCTGCAGTATGCGTGAAAATCTGCTCAATCTCGATGAAATTATAACTACATATGGCGAAAACACCAGGAATGACATAAAACTCCTATATATATATATATAATATAATATAATATATATATATATATATATATATATATATATATATATATATATATATATATATATATATATATATATATATATATATATATATATATATATATATATTAATAAAAGGTAAAGTTCTTTGGGCATATGGCTCATCAATGACTGTAAAATTAATAAATAAAAAATATCCTGTAAGAATTCGGCTACCATGGTTGGTTGTTTAAAAATTACGGAGTCTCCAAAAGAAAATGGAATACCCCGGGCCCGACCAAGACGGTGACACGTGTTTCGTCTTCGTTAAGACTTGTCAAACCGCTTCAGGTCGCTAGACGCCTTGATGAAGCCCCGACTGACTGTAAATATTCTTTCCGTATCTCAGAACTCATAAATACAGACAGCGGTGCCATCTCACCAAGAAATTCAAAAACAACCAGCCATAGCATCGAGAGGTTAAAGGTGGTAGGTAAAAGTGCGCCATCTAGTTGTATATGGCGAAAGTTAAAAATGCAACATACTGTTATGCCAACAAACCATATGGAAACTGGCCGCCCATCAGTCTGCGGGTTTGCAGAATTCGGATGAATAGTTTTGCCGAAACCAGGTAGGTGGCGTACAGCAGTGACTGAAAATATGATAAAAATCATATTGAAAGCAGTATTTTTCACCCAAACTGCGATATAATATAAAAGTGAATGGTTCTTGAGCCTTGATATAAATATGGTTATATATATATATATATATATATATATATATATATATATATATATATATATATATATTTTGGACCATGCGAACAGTTTTTCCAAAATTTCGTTTTAAAACAACCCATTCTGGGACACACTTTATTTTAACTTAAAAATATTAAAATTCAACAACTTTAAACATTGCATTGATAATAACGATTATTGCATGAATATTTCCTACGTAAAAATGGTTTTATTTCATTTTTCTTTTGTTTCAGGGTTTGAATCAGTCCGTCTTCCAGAAGACGCAACCTTATGCGGCTTCACACCCCTCATGTTTAACGATAGGGAACCTGCCTACGCACCCCTGACCCTGGATTCTGAAGCTGCCCAGTTGCGGCTGCGCATTGCGAGACTGCTGTTTTTCGGTACCGTTTATCTTTGTGGACTAGAACCGCCTGTTTTAAAACTGGAAATCGAGGACGGAAGAAGAGAGTACGTGTCGGTTGTCAGTAGAGATTCGCCAAGAAATGAACCAGTTTTGGTAAGTTAATATTATTACAGTTAAGACAGGTTCATTTGAAAATCGCCATTAAAACTTAAGGTGGTGATTTTACACAATGAAACCAGGGGAGAACCACCTTCTCGAATTTGCAAAAATAATTCCATTTGGGCAAGTATACTCTACAATAATTCCCCATATTTCCCCAATAATTTCTCATAATTTCCAATAATTCCCCGGCTTTCAACAAATAATTGCCTAGGTGGTTTTCCTCTCGTAATAAAATAATGGTACAGCTACATACCGGGTGATGCATCATGGGGTCAATTATTGGCTCCCCTAATTATTTTAGAGAAAAATTCTATTGAAGTTTTTTGAAGAGAATGCAAATCTACGTCCTTGGTAAAAACTTTAGATTTTTCGGTTAACCCGTTTGCTAGTTAGATGCTAATATATTTTTAAAATTGTTACATTACATTAGGACTATCAAAAAATTTGAGACCAAAGGCACAGTGATAAATAACTGCAGATGTGAAGCTAGAGAGTATCAAAGAGAAGAAAATGTAAGAGTTGATAGTGACTTGGAAATTTTATTGCACGTGGAAGAAAATGAAGGGAAGGTGAGTACAAGGAAACTTCAGGATATCATAGGAAAAGATCATTCAACAGTGCTCCGGATTTTGAAAAGGCATAAATACATTTCATACAAATATAAAAGACATCAAGAGCTAAGGGATGGGTATGAAATACGACGGCAAGAATTTTGTTTTGACATGATGGAAAGGACAAACATGGACAGGGAATTTTTAAGAAATATTTATTTTACTGATGAGTGCACATTTACGTTAAACAATGAACCCAATCATCAAGTTCTTGAAATTCGTTTCTAGTTTAGTTTAACTTAACTTAATTCGTTTGTATAAATACAACTTTAATCTTTTCACTGTACGATTTTTTTGATAATAAAGCACTAAATTTCAAAATGACAACGTAATGTCACGCTAACTGGTATTTTTATTGTTGTTCATAAATATGAGGCGATAATAATGTAAAATTTTTTAAAAATATATTAGCATCTAACTAGTAAACGGGTTAACCGAAAAATCTAAAGTTTTTACCATGGACGTAGATTTGCTTGCTCTTCAATAAACTTTAATAGAATTTTTCTCTAAAATAATTAGGGAAGCCAATAATTGACCCCATTAAAAATTACATGTTTACATGTCCCGCCCGGCGATGCATCACCCGGTATATAATTTATTGTTTTGCTTTGTCTACAAAGATATCTAAATATTTTTCATGACAATAAAGCTTATTATTATTATTATTAAACCAATCAAATTACACATGCTTGTGTTTTTACTGTAGTCTTTGTTTTTAAGTGTATGTTTACCGATTTAATAGTAAAAATAATAAACTAAAAGCGAAAAATAAACAGTTAAAAAAATTAAACCTACTTTAAAAAAACAATAAAACAATAAAAGTAAAAAATAATAAAAAAAAGTCGGGTAATAACATATGTGCTAAACTGCTTAATGTTAATAACTAAATAAACAAAAGCTTTTTATACATTAATACCATATTATTATGGCATTACCCGAGTTTTTTTAATTTATTTTTTTAATATTTTTTACTTTTTAGTGAGTTTTATTATTGTGTTAAGGTAGGTTTATTTTTTTTATTGTTTATCAAAAACATTATGTGAAGCTGTACGATTATGCTATTAAGTACAAAGACCGCCTTCAGTTTCGTAATCAATTTTAAAATCAGCCTCTAGAAGGTAAAATTTAATGAAAAATGTGTAGCTTTCTGTTAAAATCTAGCAAAAGTTAAAATGTATTTTCCAAGTTACGAACATAAAATGTTTTAGTCGCCCGCCAGTGCCTTTACACGGGGTTATTAAGAAAGTTCATTAAGGGTCGGTGGCAACAGTCTTATGAAAGGCGCAGAATTTAATCCCATAAGTTTGTTGTAATTACTTTAGCCATCTCATTTTGACTTGAATCTGAATAAATTATAGTATTACCTTGTCCGAAACGTGAGGAACACTTTAATGAAACACTTCACTAAATCTTTTAGCATGGCTGTCTGGGCTTGGTACCTTATTTTGGGCTCTATCTTTAACTTTCTGTTGAACTTTGATAATTTAGGTTAATGTTTAAAAGTTTAAGTAGGTTGTTTAAGAATTAGATTTTGATCCTTAAAGGTTTGAATCCTAAGATGATTTAAGGAAGAAAAGTTCATATAAACCTAAGGCCTAAATGTTTTAACTTTTTTAAAGGTTAAGGAACTGGTCAGTGGAACTGAATATAAGGGGTACTATTGTCCGCAAAACTGTGAATATAAATGATTATAAAATAAAAGAAAATTCGGACAATTGGATTTTTTTAATTACTGTCATTGTCTGTCTGTCTCCCCGGTGGTGCAGTGAACAGAGCCTTTATTTAGAAAGCCAGGAGTCGCCGGTTTGATCCCCAGCCGGGAGACATCTTTAGGTAGTAGTTACTTAAAAATAACGTTCGTGGTGGCACTATCGCGTTGTCTAAAAGGTGCTGTAAAATGCAAAAACTGCATGTTTCAGTGCTTGGACAACGTTGGCGGAATAGGGGAAAAGATGGGTTAAGTATTTGGTAATCCGATACTCACGGTACTCTGGTACTAGGCACAAGGCTTCGTGGACTGTCACAAAGATAAAAAAATGGCGGTAACGACTTGCAATGAAATAAATTAAAAGTGATTTAAAAATCGATTACCAAACTTAAGACGGTGCAGTCATTGGTTTTTGAGTTACAACCCCTCAAAGTTCAATATTTTATAGTCCAAGAACCCGTGAGCGTCAGACCTTCGTGAATTTGTAAAAGCAGAAAGTTTGTCAGTACATGCTCCTAACATAGATAGAAGCAATGGTAGACTATGAAGTTTGACTGGTAGTGGCTTTGGCAGGTTCCAGTTACCCAAGGTTAATGAATTAGACCTACCTTAGGTCATTTTGTAAAAGCTGAATTTTAAACATGTTACCTGGGTACCTATAAGAAGATATTTTCTTAGTACAATTTCAATCCCTTGGCTGACAAACATTTTGTGGTGGCTCAATGGTCTGAGAAAGTTCATTATTTCTGTTATTTAACAAGATATGACAATGAGTCTTATACAAGAGTTGTAGGGTTTTTAAATAGGCATCTCCTAAAAATATATCGATTTATACAGAGTGTCCCAAAAAAGTTTTTGCTGTGAGATTAGTTTTTATTTAATTGTTTGTTGCGACAGGGCCTCAATTTAGATACTTTCCAGTATCCTGAGGTGACTAGTCGGGTTTCCTGACTTTAGTTTGCGTGTCTGAATTACTCTCGAGCCACTAAGGGGTTCTCTCCTTACGCTCAGATGGAGCGGGAGCAAGCCCAACATTGCCTCCATGGGGCCGGTTCTTATCACCCCTGTAATACCTAGACAGACAAGCCTTTGTAGTTTTCTTAGCTTCCCTTGTGTCGTTATTTTTTCCGTTTTTGCCACCACACCAAAGAGGTGTAGCTTATTATCGGTTTTACGACAGTAGGTATTAAAGTATACTGAAGCTGTCAGTTTAACATAAAACAAATCAACTTTTAATGGCTTTAACCTAAAATAACTTTAAATGGCTAATCAGTACTTAGACACTGAATATTGTGATATCCCTTTAAAGGCTGACAATTAATAAAACATTACTAAGAAAACTAAAAAATGTTTTAAAATGTCCCCCATATTCTGTTTTCATGTCCTAACACTCATTAAAAAATGTCGTCGAACTCGATAAAAAATTCTCGGTGTATTTTTAAAAATTTGCCAGTTTTTAATTATTTGTAAATGAAGATACTCCAACGTCAATGCCTGGAGTAGTGAACAACCAACTGCTTTAAATGAGCCCAAATGAAGAAATCCATAGGACTAAGGTCTGGTGACCTTGCTGCCCACGTCAATGACCCAGTTCGCCCGTCGCTACTTACACAATAGCTTGTAAAAAATTCTCTAAAAAATAGGTTTTTGTGCAAACCGCAGCATTCTATCTTTGTTGATAACCTAAATATTCCCTAAAATTGTCGAAAACAGGACATCCTGTGCTTTTTGCATAGAATAGTCTGAAGAGTTAATTAATAACACTAAAGTTTTCTTTTCTTTTACAACGAGAAATCACAAAACTAGCTGCTGTATAAGCCCACTTGCATTAACTTTGAAAGCTACAAATTTTAGTTCCCTAATCATTTAAAAATAATGAGACAAGGACAGTGTTTTATGCGGCGCTTTTTCAGGACCCCACTTATCTAGATGAAAGTGCTTTAAATAATTGAATAAGAGACGGCGCAAAGGCTCTAGGTTAGGATTTAAGGTGAAAAATTGGTCTGTATATTTGCGGGACTATTACGGATTTAATTGTGTTCATTGTAATTAGGGTTGTTTATCTTCTCTTATTTCTTCGATAAAAAATTAATCTTGTTAATTACTCTATTAGGTTTGCATTTAATGCATTTTTCTTTCTTCTAACAGTTTATTGGAATTCCGCTTAGTGCCTTTTAAAGCTACGCAACGCACTTTTACCATAAACAACTTTTATAAGTGCCTCACAAATAGAAGTTCCGCGTATTTAAATCTGGAGATCGTGGAGGTCTTTTTACTGGTGTATTGTTTTTTGTTTAATCTATCGATTTAGATATTGGTTATACAGCGTGTCACACATATCTATATCCTAAAAGTTGATAATAAGGAAGATATTGGGTATAATATCGAAAAAAAAATTTCAATTTATTTTAATAATTTTTAATACGCTTTAAATATTTTAATAAAAGGTGATATCTATGGGTTTTTTGACATGAGTGGTTTAGATCCGATGTTAATTTTTATGTGTAAACCAGAGGGGCTGACTACACTATTTATTTTTTTCTAAAACGTCCTAACTTTTTGTGCTCCACTGTATGTACAATCTAAGTAAACCAGTCAACTCGTCCATGGGGTCTACACAAAAGTTATACTTTGTAAGAATGGCTCTGAGCAACCGTTATCAAGATATTTGAATTTGAGTGGTATAGTGCAACCAAAGAATGCCTTTAAAGACAGCGTATTAGTGATGATAAACGAATTATTTCATGTATTCTTCCATATGCTTTTCAGGTTGCACTTAACCACTTAAATGCAAATGTCTTGAAAACGGTTGCTCGGAGCCATTCTAACAAAGTATACCATTTTTGTGTAGAGATCATAGGGGAGTTTACTGGTTTACTTAGATGGTACATATTGAAAAAAATTAAAAATATTTTTTTCACTTCGACACCCTGAATCTTCCTTAATAATAACTTTTGTATATAGGTATGTTTGGTTAAATCTTAATATTTTGGCATAGAGAATATGTGGTATTTTTGTGTACCATTAATTAGCGGATAGCCTGTATAAAAATCTATCAGCAATTGCAAAATAAAGTGGGAATATGTTATATATTTATCATAGTGAACAATATAAACATGTGATGGTTCTTCCAAAAATAAAAAGATAATCATTTAAATTATATATTTTTTTGTTTCAGACAAGAAGCGACGAAGTTTTATTGGAAACATTCAGTGGTGACGAAGATGAAACAGTCAGCGAGAAAGCAGACTCTAGAGACCTCAGTCCATCCTGTGACACGTCATCAGAAATTAAGGATCTTTTGACAAGAAAATTAGAGTTGGAGAAAAGAAAACGCAGTCAAGAAATGTATAGGCAACAAGTTATGGTAAGTGAGGGATAATTATTTTAAACTAACATGTTTGGTAGGAATTTTTTTGTCTTAAACTTTTGATTAAAAAGGATATTTATATATGTCACAGGGACTTTTAACAGTAGAGGAAAGTGCCATAATATCTAATAGTAGCCTAATATCGGATAGTGATAATTCCCAGATATCTGTAATCTGATAATAAAAAACCTCTCTGCAGTTCAATATGACAGTAATTTGAAGCCAGGAAATAGGATTTTATTGCTAATAATGAAACAGAAGGGTTTGTAGAGACACTTTTTAAACTGTAAAACTTCGAGTTTTTACACGTGCTAATCGGTGACGCAGTTTTGAGACATTTAGGTAAATAATTTAAAAAAAACAAGTCTAAACAAGTTATTTTGTGTCTTATAAATAGAAACTTCAGCAAAAGACAATTTTCCTAATATCGGAAGGTTACATGGGATATCCATATATGGAGAAAATATTTCCTTTTTAGCTTTATTTAAAATAGCACCATTTTAGGGTATCCAAGGCCTTATTACCAACTAAATTTTAATATTGTTGTTCTGTTTCTGGCTCTACGGCTCATTTCATAGTGTTATCCTTATATCGAATACTCTATCCAGTATTAGAAATAAGTTTTGTTGTCAAAAATTATCAAAATGGACTCTTTGTTTGACCGCCGGACAGTGCGGACGTGCGTAGAAGACTACAAAGTTCTTCTCGGAGTGGCGGCGGTTAGAGGTGCCGTACGAACGTTTTTACCTCCGGAGATCAAGGAAAGATACACGCTAAATTGACGGCATCTTTCTTCTGGATCTAAGCGCTGTGAGCGAAGATTCCTATAAGCTGATGGTATCCTGTTTGGTGGTGAACACGAGGTATTTCTCAAATGGCGGGAAATAGATGGGCGTGCCATGGGAACTGTCAGTTGTGAAAGTGAAGGTTATACGTAACACCAGTAGCAGGTCTTGGTTTGACAGCCGAAAATTTATGCATTGCATCGATTGTAGAATTATTTTTGTTTTCTTTTTGGAATTTCTGGGAGCTACGAGCTCGATTTTCCAGATTTTCCGCCGACGAAGCCCTGAAAAGCATAGTCCGGAAGGGGGAGAGTGGTGGATTGGACCTGAAGGGACCAAAACCAAGGAAAAAAAATAGAGAGAGAGAAATTATCAATTTTTCTTAAAATTTTTATTTTAATTTCTATACTTGCAAAGCGGTTCTTTTTTGTTTATTATTTCTAACCGTAATTAAATGATTTAAGTTAAAATTTGAGTTTGTAGTATTTTTTAAAATTAAATTTGCGAAAAACAAAAGGTATGAGTTTTTTTTTAAGTTTCATAATAGTATGTTCGTGTGTTTTAATAGAAGCTGTAAAATTCTTTTTTTTTTTTTTTTTTATCTTTGGACAAACCACGAAGGCTATAAGCCTAAATACTAACGTACCGTGGGTGTCTTAAGCGCGAATTCTTTGACTTTCTTTCAACAAAGATCGATAGCATAATTTCTCAATTTCCATCGGCTGGAAATAATCGTGCTTGGCGACTTCAATGTCCATAATAAGGATTGGCTGGGCTCTTCAAAGACTGACCCCAAGGCAGAGCAGCCGAAATCTTCATGATCAGTAACTCTCTTACCAACCTTATTATGGAACCCACCTACTTTCCTAGAGTTCCAAATCATAGTTCAAATCCCCTTGATCTCTTTCTTACTACCAACCCCGAACTCTATCAAACATCTGTCACAGCTCCCTAGGTCGCTCAGATCATGGCTTAGTTACTATATCTTACCCTGCACATCCCGAGGGTAAATGAATACATGCCACCACGCACCGTATGGCACTACAACTCAGCCGACTGGGATGGCCTGAGGGACTTCTTCGCCACTTACCCCTGGAATTCCATCTGCTTTCTTCTGGTGATCCTTCTGAAATTTGCAATCAACTGACGGAATCAATTCAATTGGGCATTGAAACCTATATTCCACACACCATCAAGAACCCCAAACAATCCAATAACAAACCCTGGTTTCCAAATCTTGTGATAAAGCTAGAATTTTAAAGTTCATGCTCACAAAAGTTTCTACAGGATCCTAGTCCAGAAAACCGACAGGCCAGCATTGAAGCAAGAAACTACTACAATCAAACAATTTCTGAAGCCAAAGACTCCTTCGACAATCGTATTAAAAACAAAGTTCTTTCTTGCTCAAATGGCAGCAAATCTTTCTGGTCCTTTGCGAAAAACATAAGTAGGAATTTTTGTACCAGTTCTTTTCCGCCACTAGCTTTGGAAGATGAAATTGTTTCTACCGCTAAAGGAAAGGCAGAATTATTGCTAAACAATTTGCTGCCAATTCAACCCTTGACCCTCCCGTAAATCATCCAATTCCAGCGGTTACCCCAGTTCCTCATAAAATGCCCGATATTATTTTTAAGGTAAAACACATTAAGCGTATCCTTTCTTCCCATAACACCAAGAAATCGTCTGGGCTGGATGGCATACCAGCAATCGTTTTAAAAAATGTGCTCCAGAACTTGCACCAATCTTAACTCAGGCTCTTTCGAATTTCTTACAACACAGGTATCTTTCCGGAAAGCTGGAAAGCTGCACGTGTTCAACCTATTCCCAAGAAAGGATCTAAATCTCTTCCATCTAACTATAGACCAATTTCAATTCTCTCAGTTCTTTGTAAAGTAATGGAAAAACTTATTAATTCACAAATTCTTAAGTTCTTAGAAAAACAGATCTAAATTAAAGTCAATTCAAAACAATTTGCTGCCAATTCAATCCTTGACTCTCCCGTAAATCATCCAATTCCAGCGGTTACCCCAGTTCCTCATAAAATGCCCGATATTATTTTTAACGTAAAACACATTAAGCGTATCCTTTCTTCCCTTAACATCAAGAAATCGTCTGGGCTGGATGGCATACCAGCAATCGTTTTAAAAAAATGTGCTCCAGAACTTGCACCAATCTTAACTCGGCTCTTTCGAATTTCTTACAACACAGGTATCTTTCCGGAAAGCTGGAAAGCTGCACGTGTTCAACCTATTCCCAAGAAAGGATCTAAATCTCTTCCATCTAACTATAGACCAATTTCAATTCTCTCAGTTCTTTGTAAAATAATGGAAAAACTAATTAATTCACAAATTCTTAAGTACTTAGAAAAACACAAAATTTTGCATGACAGGCAGTATGGATTTCGCCACAAAAGATCTACAGCAGATCTTCTTTCCTTCGTATCGCACTGCTGGAATAAGTCTCTTGAGTTTCTAGGTGAGTCCCAGATCGTTGCTCTTGATATATCCAAAGCTTTTGACCAAGTCTGGCATGCCGCACTTCTTAATAAACTTCCCTCCTATGGTCTTTCAACTAAACTCTGTACTTGGCTCTCTAGTTATCTATCTGATCGTCGTATATCAGTTATTGTGGACGGCCATTCTTCAAGCTTTCACCAAGTAAATGCTGGAGTCCCTCAGGGCTCAGTTCTGGCACCAACATTGTTTCTTCTTCACATCAACGACCTTCTCTCGTCCACAACTAATTCCATTCATAGTTTCGCCGACGATAGTACCCTTCACTCCAGTTTTCAGGTTCCTAAACCCATTACTAAACCTGACTTGGAAAACAAACGCAGAGCGATGCAGATATCTCTTTCGCAGGATCTTAATTTAATATTGGATTGGGGCGCTAAAAATCTCGTCCATTTTAATGCATCCAAAACACAATCATGTTCCTTGTCGCGAAAAGAGTCATCAAATACTCATCCTCTACTTATGAGCGGCCAAGTTTTACAGAGCAAAGACACCTTTAATCTTGTTGGCGTCACATTTGAAAGTAACCTTAACTGGCATAAACACATTGTATCTATAGCCACGGCAGCTTCAAAAAGCTTGGATTTCTCTTTCGAGCCAAAAATATTTTCCCCTTCTAATTTATACACTTTGTATGTGTCCCAAATCCGACCTCCCTTGGAGTATTGTTCTCATATCTGGGGCATGGCGTCCCCACAACCCTAAGCATTCTTGATTCTATTCAAAGAAGAGCTGTTCGTCTTATTAATGATCCTTCACTTACAGAAAGGCTTCCTCTCTTGCACATCGTCGGGCTGTGGGGGATTTATCGCTTTTTTATAGGTACTTCCATGGCTTCTGCTCTGAAGAGTTGTCCAGTATTGTTCCTCCACTTACGGTTCCCAACAGAGAAACCCGTGGTTCCGCGCGTATGCATCCCTATACGGTCCAACTGGACAGGCCCCGAACTTCCCACTTTGTTCGTTCTTTTATCCCTAGAGTTTCTAGGTTGTGGAACCTGCTGCCCGCGGAGGTCTTTCCTTCTCCCCCAAATCTTCAAGTATTTAAGTCCCGTGTCAATAACTCC
>JACEGR010006560.1:0-59273 GCA_014170235.1 Listronotus bonariensis | reverse complement strand
TAAGTAAAAAGTATAAGACAAACTCGAAGTCTGGGTCTCAGTCAAAAAAAAAAAAAAAACATATATTTAAACGTTACACGTGTTTCGCCCTCTCGAGCATCATCAGACCTACAATAAATAGGAAAAAAAAAATATATCTCAATAAAACAAATAAACTTAAATTACCTTTTAAAACAATGAGACATTATTTAAACATAATAAAATACAAAACACAGCACACTACATATTAAAATGACAACAATGAATGAGGTTAGATCTACGGGCAAAAAATTATAAAATAAAATAAAAATTAAAAATAAAAATAAAAAGTTTTTACGCCAACCGGGTTCGAACCCACAACCTTAAGATTTCAAGTCCGAACCTCTACCATGAAACCATTAAAGCTTACGAATTATTCTTGTAAGTTATTAAAGACTAAATTTGGTTCAAAATTGAAAACGTCATTGACGCACTCTAAGACTGGGCTTTTCTTAGCTCTGGTTATTTCCATCTTCTCAAGAAGGTCCAATTTCTTGCTTTTCTGACACTCGTGCAAAATCTTTACATTTCCTATGGCTGAAAATGTGTGCCCTGATTCTAGTAAATGGTTGGCAAAGGCTGATTTTGTGTTCGAGATGTCAGAGTCTTTATACTTATTGTAAAGGCTAAGGTGTTCATGTACCCTAGTAGATATTCTTCTACCAGATTGCCCAACGTAAACAGCAGAGCAGTCTCCACAGTTTAGCGAATAAACGCCTGATTTGGATAGCCGATCTGTCCTGTCAGTTAATTTAACTAGATGTTTTTGAGACAATTGATTGTTTTAAAGGCAATGGAGATGTCTAACTGTTTAAAGAACTTGGCAAACTGCAAAGATATATTCCCGAAGAATGTCAAAACTTTAAATTTATTCACATTGGACCCCCTGGGTAGATTCTAGGAAAGGAGAGTCTGAACTTATTAACAAATCTATAATAAATTTTATTGATTAAATGCTTGGGAAATCCATTATTACAAGCAATTTGTCTTATAATGTTTAATTCTTTATTAAAAGCATCTTTAGCAAGTGGAAGTTTGAACAGGCGATAAAACATAGAATTGAATGCTGCAAATTTGTGTTGATAAGGAGAATTAGAAGAAAATTGAATTATATTATCGGTGGAGGAAGATTTTCTGTAGACCTCAAAACGAATTCTGTTATTATTACGTATTAATAAAAGGTCTAAAAAGGGTAGCGTATTATTAACTTCTTTCTCCAACGTAAATTGTATTTTGGGATGCAATGAATTAACAAAATTTAAAAACTGGGATAATTCCTGATCATTGCCATTCCACACGATGCAAATATCGTCTACGTATCTTTTATATGCTATTAGATATCTGGAAAACGAGCTTGTCATAATTTTATTTTCCAGATTGTTCATAAAAACCTCGCTTAGAAATGGCAAAAGGCAAGAACCCATTGCCAATCCCGCTTTTTGTTTAAAAATATCCTCCATTGAATTTAAAGAAATTTTGGTCCAGAACAGTAGATAGTAAGAGAACAAGATTTGAAATTATTATTTTGGAAGTGAAGTTTTTTCTAGTAAGTTTTTAACTAAACCGATGCACTCTGAAGGAGGTACACTGGGAAAAAGATTTTTTACGTCTAATGAAATTAGCGTAGCGTCCTGTGGAATGTCAATGTTCTTTAGGAAATCAGCAAACGCCACAGAGTTTTTGTGGCATAAACGCTTTGAAAACCCGTTACGTCTCTCAGAACATCATTCAACCAAGATGACAGTTTATATACTGGGGAATCTACGAAGGATACTACCGGTCTAATTGGGATACCTTCCTTATGTACTTTTGGAAGTCCGTTCTTCTTTTCCAATAAAACTACTTATTTAAAAATAATCCTTGGTTTTCTATTTTTCTCAATTTTTAACTAACTCCACATTTCCCCATCAAAAAAAAAGATGTAACATTCTTAGATCTTGGGTTTACCTGAGTTTTACAAGATGCAATAGAGCCACGTGAATGACGATACTTTTATATTTTTTAGTCGGTTTGAAACGAAACATAATAATGTAACAGGCAATATGCAGGCTTTTCTTTTTAACTTATTACTTACTTTTGTATTAAATCCGGTTTTAAATATAAGTTAAATTAAAAATCCATCACAAAATTAAAGCGGTAATTCTACATAATAAAATAGTGGTATATATTTATACAGGGTGGCCATTGAAAACGAAATTAAAATAATTTTGGGCACTACAGGTCATTTAAGGTCGAACCCGTCAATTTTTGATTTTAGGGGGAAACATATTTTTGCCACTTGCCACCTCTCTATTGCAACCATCTAGCAAGGGTGAGACTTAGGTGAGACTCACCCCAAAATTTTAAATAGAAAGAGAGGTCGATTAATACCTTATTTTGAAGGTGATTACAACTGCCAAGTTTAAAGTTTTGAAATGATTTCTGTTGATATGCTATCTTGTCAAAATATTGATATTAATTTTTATATATTATATTTTATTAAATTACCTGTAGGAGCAAGCTTGTTTAAACTCAAAGGGTATAATAAGGGTAAAATGATTTTTAAAATTACAGATCAATTTATCTTTCTGGCGAGGGTTTTAATTTGAATTTTGAGGGTAAGTCATACCCTTAATTATTATCTCATTTTAAAGATCGTTTAACCCCTTATCATATCCCCTTAGTTCAAAGTAGCTTGCTCTTACAGCTAATTTAATATTATACATTAAAAAATAAATATAAAATTTTTTACCAGCTGTCATATCAACGGAAATAGCAGATACTTTAAACTTGGCAGTTGTAATCAGGGAAAAGAGATCTTTAAAATAAGGCATTACTCGAAACTTGACCCCTCTTTCCATTAAAAATTTTGGGGGTGATTCTCCCCTGTTAGACGGTTGTAGTAGAAAAAGTGACAAAAAAGACCTGGAGTGCTGAAAATTAGCTCTTTTTCGTTTTTAAATGGTCACTCTGTATACATTTTTTAAAATGTCATTGGCTTTTAAGTAGCAATCCTTTATATTGCTCAATTTTTTTTAAGAGCACTATGAACCGAACCGATGCAAGGCCCTTAAAAAGTTGGCCTCTATTTAACTCGATAAAAGATGTAAGTTATCCTTAAAAACTAAGTTGTAATTTTATTTTTCTTCTGATTACCGCAATCTTCTAGGTAAGAAGTAAGTAAGAAATTAAAAAAAAACATTTAAGAATTTGCCTACAAGAGGATTTTTAAAATTCACATTATTTTCCGAGTTATAAGTATTTTGCTGAAGCGACATCCAAACTGGCTCGGCCAGAACTAAATGAACATCAAAGCTGTTTAATTGGAAAAGAAAAACGCGGAAAATAGTTTTTCGAAGTCGAGAAAGGGTAATTAAGAAAGGAAAATTAAATAAATGTAAGTCTTAAAATATTGTTTCTTAGACTGCAAAAAATTTGACGCGAAACTTTAAAAGCGTTTTTTTTTTTAAGACGGTGCTCACAATTTCTCCAGTTCTACTTTGCCGATTTACTTGAAATTATTTAAGAGTCTTCTTTATAGACTTATCTATGCCCGGAACTAGCCGCACCCCAAATGTAAATTTTTATTATTTAAAAAAAAATCGAAGATTTTAAAAACCGGTTTCAAAAATGCTTTTTGCTTCTTTTTCAGGCATTTTGTGAAATTTTTTTTTGTTAGATTGCCAGGAAAGTTGGAATCGTGGGCATGGGCATGTGCCAATTTTTTAAGAGCTCTCACTTTATTAGCTAATAATTTTTAAAATTTGTAACTTTTTTTATTTGTTTTATGTATTTTTGTTATAATAGTAAATAACTCATAAAAAATAAAAAGTAAAAATATTGATTTCTTTTTTACGGCACTTTTAAATTACCCGTTAACAAAGATCCACGACGTCAATGATTCTAATAGCCTTCACCAATTGCGTCAAATGACCCCAGAAGAAAAAATACAGAGGGGTAAGGTCTGGTGACCTTGCTGTCTACGCCAATGCCCTATTTTGTCATATATCCATTGCTCAGGATACGCTAAATTGAAATACTCCCATACAAGTATATTAATATAATGATTTAATGAAACATAAAAAAATAAGAACTTATAAAGTAATATCTATGCCTCTGCCCACACATTAAGTAAAAATCTACGTTAATGTTTTGTTTCAGCACAATTGCGGGTCCTCGTAAATATGTGTGTGTATGTTTTGCAGCTTTGTTTTGCTATCACGCGTATAATCAGCTTTTGTAGCAAATATGAGGTCAAATTAGCCGATTACTGCGTTTATATTTATCTAGGATCTTATTCATATTACCAAATTGCAACTGAAACGGATATAGGTAGTTGTTCTCCCCTTATTGTCAGTACCCTCCATAAGCTAGGCTGACTGAGCCGTATCGCAATCTCAATTTTTCTGGTTAGTTCGGACTATATTCAATATTCTTAAAAACTCTTTCTTCTTGCTGCACATTTTTACCCTTTATGAGTTTTTTCTTATTTTATTATAACTTCTGAAGTTTAGTTTGTTTTTATTAAAATTAAATAAAATAAATATAACATAAGAAAGCACTTTAAATTCTCCCATTTTTTAAAGCTTTCTTTTATAAAAATTGGATTTATTTTGGGTGCAAGATCAAGATTTACTTTTTAACATCACGTATAAAATATTATTTCAATTGAATAAGGGCAACACGTGCGGAGGAAATGTGCCAATGGAAAAGATTTTCAATATATTTTACTATTTGCGGTTTAATAGAGATTTATTTTAAAAAATTATATTTTTAATTTTTTATATTAATATGTACTATATAAGAAGTTAAATTGCTTTTTATAATATAACTTGATAAATTAAATCTAATCTGCAATAATAAATTAATAAATGCATCTATTTTTTAATTAAGTTCTTTATTCTATTATAGCATAGATATCATCATTTTCTTCAGGTAAGAGAATATACTATTTGTAAAACGCAGTGGCGGCTGGTATTAAAGGGCCCAAGGAAACGTGCCCACCCTTCAAATAAACAAAAAAAAACGATTTTGTTAAAAATAATTTAGTGTCAGATATTCACTATAATCCCATTAAAACACTTTTAAATAATCTGCCCCAAACTTACTTCTAAATACTCTGCTTAAACCTTACTTGTAAATTACTTCAACGCAACGCCTAAATATCAAAACTTTCTTCCAAAGCAGGGGCATAAACGAAACGAAGTAAGTTAGATACGTGTACTAGAACACGAGATTTGTGCCCGCTTTGCCTTATTTATTTTGATCCGTAACTTACGTCTTCTCTTTACTTTAATAATCGCAAAAATGGTATAGTGCATCGGCACAAATTACGTGCGTCCAGGCAGAAGTCTAACCTTAAACGGTAGTGTCGGGTCCGGTAGAGTTCATAGTCAGTAAGCTGTAAGTATACTTGGTGTAAGTATTAGCTCGTATGACCCCACTTTTATACCCGCCCATCGTACCCTTAAATAAAATAACCCATCTGTGGTATAGAAGGAACAGTTTAAAAATGTAAATTCGGTGCTCTTTCATAAGAAAAAAATCACAAAAAGGTTAAAGCAATTAAATCGGCATGCTTGTCTTCGCGGCCGCCTTTGCTATATTTCTTTTATGATATGCCGGTTGATGCAACTGGTCATCGCACTATGGGATAGAAATTAATTTTTTGGTCAAAATTCTGAAACTTACCAATCTAACCTAAAATAAGGTGCCATTTACTGGAAAAATATTGAAAAAAAATTGTAAATTAATACAAATGCTTTTTGGAAACCTAACATTATTATTTTTTATTGTACAAAATAAACTAAAATATCAGCTTGTTAGGTTAATTCGGTAGTATTCTAATCAGTAATCCGATGATTATTATTTCATATGATTTACAGGGTACGACAATAGGTATGATTTTTTAAATGGAATACCCTGAATATTATATTACCACTAAAAAAATCTTTTAAAATGCTTTAAAAAATACTACATTTGATGTGTCTATCTCCATTAGTTTCGGAAATATGACCCTCCAAATCTGAAAAATAATTTTAAATTATTCTTAGAAGCGTAATAGAGATACATCTTCCCAACTTAACACTCAGAAGTAGCAAAAAGTAGGAAGGCAATTGTAAGTACAAAAACTGATAAAGAAAAAGGTAAAAAATCTTTGACAAAAGTAGCGAGACTTCGCGAGACTGCATTGGCAACACAATAATAGCTCTTATTTTTAAACTTTACTACTTTTTTAGTAAACAAGGCTAATAATAAACTAAGTAAATTAAATGTTGTATATTTATGTTTTCATCGTATAATCATGATTAACAATAAATTTTGCTACTAAAACTCTACCGGATCCGACACTACCGTTTAAGGTTAGACTTCTGCCTGGACGCACGTAATTTGTGCCGATGCACTATACCATTTTTGCGATTATTAAAGTAAAGAGAAGACGTAAGTTGCGGATCAAAATAAATAAGGCAAAGCGGGCACAAATCTCGTGTTCTAGTACACGTATCTAACTTACTTCGTTTCGTTTATGCCCCTGCTTTGGAAGAAAGTTTTGATATTTAGGCGTTGCGTTGAAGATATTTACAAGTAAGGTTTAAGCAGAGTATTTAGAAGTAAGTTTGGGGCAGAGTATTTAAAAGTGTTTTAATGGGATTATAGTGAATATCTGACACTAAATTATTTTTAACAAAATCGTTTTTTTTTGTTTATTTGAAGGGTGGGCACGTTTCCTTGGGCCCTTTAATACCAGCCGCCACTGCGTTTTACAAATAGTATATTCTCTTACCTGAAAAAAATGATGATATTTATGCTATAATAGAATAAAGAACCTAATTAAAAAATAGATGCATTTATTAATTTATTATTGCAGATTAGATTTAATTTATCCAGTTATATTATAAAAAGCAATTTAACTTCTTATATAGTACATATTAATATAAAAAATTAAAAATATAATTTTTTAAAATAAATCTCTATTAAACCGCAAATAGTAAAATATATTGAAAATCTTTTCCATTGGCACATTTTCTCCGCACGTGTTGCCCTTATTCAATTGAAATAATATTTTATACGTGATGGTAAAAAGTAAATCTTGATCTTGCACCCAAAATAAATCCAATTTTTATAAAAGAAATTTTATGTTTTAGGGCATTTTTTTATTTTTGGTACTTGGCGCTAAGTGAAAAAAAAGCTTTAAAAAAATGGGAGAATTTAAAGTGCTTTCTTATGTTATATTTATTTTATTTAATTTTAATAAAAACAAACTAAAACGTCTTATTTTTGGGGGTTTTAAAAATAATTTTATATTTTCCAATAAATATCGCCACCAGTCTTCTGAATTATGATGTAACGCAAGAATGTTCGTACTAATAATTTTTATTAAATGGCCTTGATGGTATTTGATTATTGAGTCAAAATTTTTGTATTCCTTAATTTTCATATTCTATACGAAAAAAATTTTTTTGTTGTTGTGTCCGATGGACGAACCTCGCGCGGAAGTCAGACTGCCCGCTTTTAGCGCTATTTTCTGGGCTTTGTAAAAATTATAAAAATTCAAGATACAGTTCCGAAAGTTGGACTTTTTTAGAAAATTTCTTCCTCTTTTTAAATCTTTTTTAAAATGGTACATGTTGACCAGAGTAATAAAATTTATTGTTCTTCTAAGAATACTTTTTATTATGATAACATAATTGCAGAAAAGTTTGGAATTACCTTTTATTATTTAATAGCTTTTAGTATTTAAAATAGAGGTAATCTTTATGCTTGCTAACTATAAAAAATATATTAGCAGCTGCTGGTAACGTAACATTTTATTAAAATGATGAGTTTAAGTATATTTTTATTTATATTTTAAGTATATTTATAGATCTAAGGATTTAGCCAATTTTAATTTATAATTTTTGTGTTGTATTTCTTAGCTTTTTATTATTGGCAAGTAACTTTTTTCTTCAACGGCGCACTGTTTTTTAATTGTTACTTGTTATTTTCTAATTGTTACTTGTACATACCACTTTAACACTGATCTCCTTATATTGTTTTTTATTATTATCACAGTCTATAAATTACTTTAACCTGTCATTTATTTATTTTTAATTTTTTACTCAGTGTCACTAGCAACGGAATAACTACTTAATTTATGAGGCCTTAATACAATCTAAAACATAATTTAACTAAATTGTAGGTATTGCCCTACCAAATGGCTATCACTAGCTGCTTCTATTAATTATAATAGTCCCTGGGCCAGTAAAGAAATTGACTTTATAATAATAACACTTTTAAAACCTTTTATGAGTCTATCACGAATATTCATACCGCCCTATATGGAAGCGGCTCTTTCCCCTAACCTGTCAATGTCAAATGTTTCGGGTGTCGGATTGGACAAACGCGTCACTTTTTTATCGGACAATGTTTTGGATATCGAATTGGGCGGGTTTCGTAACTGTAACACTTACGATTTTCGGCACAATGTTTAAAAATTGTATGTAAAACATTGTGGTAAACTTGTCCGACAAAAAATCGAACGCGTTTGCCCAGTCTGGCACCCGAAAGATTTGACATTGACAGGCCGAGTTAAAGCGCCGCTTCCATATATGGTGGTATGCATAATCGTGGTAGACCCATCAAAAAGCACTTACCTAAAAAGGTTTTAAAAGTGTCATTATCATAAAGTCAATTACATTACTGGCCCTGTAATTAAAAATGTCTGGTTAAAATTATGCTACACACTATAGTGTATTATTTAAAACAACTTTGGCACTAGTTGAAACACTCAAAAATGTTTTTTTTTGTAAAAGAAAATGGGCTTTTAAAATCATTATTAAACTTAGTTTGCAAAATAATAGAAGGAACTAAATAGAGAAACAAATATTATCTGCAGTTTAGCCAGCTTTAAAAATATTTCCTTGTTAAAAATAGTAAAATTTTCTTTATTTCTTATGCTACATTTACAACCAATTCTGAAATTTTAAGTTGACATTTAAACAATTGGTTAAACTTCACTTATCAAATTTGGATTTTACAAGTGAAGTTTATTCAATTGTTTAAATGTCAATTTGAAATTTCAGAATTGGTTGTAAATGTACACTTAATCTATCATATAAAATAAAAGATACCCATATTTTGCTGTGAAATGTAAACAAATCATAAATGATCCACAATTTAAAATTAAAAACATAATTTAGGGTTCTAAGTTAGTAAAAAGCTATTGGGTATTATATATTTTTTAAAAGCTCTCATCTCCTATAATTTAATGTATAGGAAATATCCAGGGTGTTTTATAAGCAACAATATATGTTTGGTTTATATCTCGACAAATATTAAATTTTAACCCTTCAACGACAATACAGGGTCGCCCGTGACCCCACCGAATAATTTTTTAGGCATATTTCTTGCAAAAGTATTTTTATAATATTGCTGCTACGCCTACCTTTGAATCTTGCCTGTTACCACTACCTAGCAAATGACGTATGCAATAGAAGTTTATTGCCTAAATTATATGTTTTTGTTTGCGTAACCAAAATGTCTATCGAAAAAGAAGAGAAGTTAAAAGGTACTAAAAAAATTAAAAGACGACATAAAGAAATAAATAAGCATATTGACAATATTAATTATTAGTTAAGTGATATTGGAAGTGAATCTAACGAAAAGAAGTGGAGGCAGTGAAATAGTGTATATAAACCAACTTAAAACGAATCGTGATGATGAAGTACTCTTGGCACATCTAAAAAAGTGATTTATGAAAGCTGAAGATACTCTAAACCGTTTTTTTTAAATATACACGGACAGAAAATTGATTGTGCATCTTCTTTAACCTAAAGAGACAAAAACTAAGGAAGCTTGTAAATTTTATTTTGACGACAACATTCTGCATAAAATTGTTACTCATATAAACGATAAACTACCTACAAATAAGATACATTTTTTAAAAGCACAGAGATATACAAGATTGACCGATAAAACAGAATTGGAAGACTTAATGCTTTATTCCACAAATAATGCTTTGAAGAATAAATAATTTACCAAAGATGTGCAAAAAAATATTTTCATTTCCTATACAAAATTATTGGTTTAATTACAAAAAAAAAACAACCAAAAAAATATATAGGTTTGTTTGAAATTTAAAATGCCAATAATTCTTCATGGGGTCATATGCAACCCATGTTGCCGTTTATTTATAAAAAAAATGTATGTTGTCGTTTAAGGGTTAAAAAATCTAACTAGGCCACTGGATTCTAAGTAAAAATATCTACCAGTATCTGTTTTTACTTTTGTTGTAAGCAGGGCCGTGCCTACCAGGTTGCAAGGCACCAGGGCGCAACTCAGAAAGGCGGAAAATTGTGAAATAAGAGGCGGTGTGTAGGGAATTAACGTTTAAGAATTTGAAAACAGTGTACCTTTAAAGTGGGGACCCTTTATTTTGCTCTATAAAAGTTCTAGCCTCAATTTCCATTTCCTTCTAGGGGCTGCCAATATTTTTTGGCATCAGGGCGCAAGTCACCGTAGGAACGATCCTGATTGTAAGTTACAAGGCAACTGAAAAACAAGGGACGTCCAAAAATGGAAAAAACATTCGCCCTGCTTGTCAAAAACTAAGATAGCCATAAAACATTTTTAGTGTCATCTTTTGTTTCATTAAAAAGTTGAAACAGTTTGCAAAAATCGCAAGTTATTATCTCTAATAATAACCGGGTATCTTGGTTATTATGCAATTGCAATGAAATTCGGACACCCTGTGCAGTACATTTCTTTAATATTCCCCCTTTAATTTTTTGAATAGGTCAGTTTACAAAATTAAAACTTTTGGAAAATAAATTAATTCTTAAATACTGTATTTGAACTAAAGGGAACATCCATAAATTACCTAAGGTGTTTTCTCAAATTTTTCTACCCCCCTTCATCACTGGTGAAATTTGCTGATATTTTCTTTAACTCCCCTTCTATCTCCTAATCACACGTAAGATTTATGGGAATGCAAAAAGGCACGAAAAAGGAAATTAATTTTGTAGCGAAAATAATTTTGAAGAGCACAAGAAAGGTCCTCCACCCAAAAGTATCACTGCATCAAATTTTCCTGGGGAGGACCTGCCGCAAAATTCGTTAACTTTTTCCTGTTTCTAACTGCTGAAAAATTACGTGATATTTACATATACCGTCCCTCCCCTCATGGTGGGATTTAGTGAGCTTCACCTCGACACCCCCTAAATGTGTTGGGAAATTTATAGACGCCTCCTAACAGATTAATGACCTCGAAAAAACCACCGGTAATAAATTATTGGCAGTAATAATTTTAAATAAAATGTGAAAAAGAAAAATGGTACATACATAAAAATTACATCTTAAATTAAATATTTTTAAAAACATTTAGAAGAATAGTATAGGAATACGCAGGAAGACTTGATTAGAGCAGCCTTTTTGACATATCTTATTTTTAAAATATCAAGTTGTGGATTGCTAAGGCTAAATTATTATAATTAGCAACCTAATTTAAACGCGTTTAATTCGAATGTTAATAAATAATAAAAAAATATGTTTATTTAAAAAAACCAAATAAAGGTGCATGAAAACTTAGCGTTGCTTTGTATTGCAATGGTTTAAGAATAACACCAAATATTTCAAGAAATAAATATGTGAATGTCTTTTTCATTTAATTTTTAGTAAAATAAGGCAAACAAAATTCTATTCAAATAAAAAAATGCTTTTAACATTTCATCTATGGAAAAAACTCCATTTTCGTATATGCATACAAAGATTAAAATAGCATAAAATATGAAATTGAACTCCTTAAAGCATCTTGTTATCAGTATTTAGTAATACTATCGCTTCGTGCTAAACTTTGCTTGCTCTAAACTTTTCCTATATTGCAATAACACATTTTTAACACGCTTTTATTAACTTGGGTTGTCACTATCTATCTATCCATCTATCTATGTAACGGAATCTTTGAGCCTAATTTTTACCAACTTCCAGCGATTCGATTTCTTTGAAACTTTGCACACGTATCAAGGATCCATGACAATGCAATAATCTGCAAACAGTATCCCGTTATCCGGATTAGGACCGTCAGGATAAAAAATTTCTTTACAGATCCTATGTGTCTCTTGACAAAATGGCGAAGGAATTTTTAGTGAATAAACTGGAGCATTTAACTAATTGATATATCGAACTAAAAATGAAAAATAAATAATAGTTTAAAAAAACTAAATAACACGCTTTTATATGCAACCGAACTAAAAATTAGAAAATAATTTTTCATTATAAAGAGTTTGTCACATCAGAGTAAAAGCGTGGGGTGAATTTTACTATTTTTTCATAACTTTTCCCTCATAGATATTGGCAAATAGAATAATTATAACATTTAATATATTAAGCACCCCACGCTTTTTACTCTGATGTGACAAACTCTTTATAAGGAAAAATTATTTTCTAATTTTTAGTCGGTTGCATATAAAAGCGTGTTTTTTAGTTTTTTAAACTATTATTTATTTAAATTTTACCATGTCCTGCGTCAGAAACACAGGCCTGTGACCTCAAAGAAACTACCCTTATGGGTTCACATTACCAATGATATATTTATTTAAAATCGTTGACATTACTTACTATTTGTAATTTTAATTCAAATATGCAAAAGAAAAATAGTCAGCACAAAAAGTATATTTTAAATTTAAAAGTGTTTGGATACATCTATTTTTTTCATCTTACAATATAAGATATCTTCGACACACTAGCTTCGTTTATTGGCATAATAAAAAGTTATAACTAGTTTTAACTTTTTCGGTTAATAAACCGTTTGGTATTATCAGTATATGTACTTCAGGACTAGGTGTTTGGCATTCAGTCCTGGTTAAAACTAGTTTTAACTCAACTACGCCATTTTCAAGGTCGTGAAGTAAAATATATTTTGTTAAAACGCTAATTCTTGTCAAAGAAGTCCTTGGACCACTGGTATGAATAAGTTTAGGGAACAAGAAACCCAAATATGTGGAAATTAAATTTATTTGTTTAAAACAAACAAACAAAACCATAAAAGCTTTTTGAATTTTTGACATTTGTGACATAACTCAGTTAAATGGGTTTGGCATCAAAAACTTTTTAAACTTTTTTTGAACCTATTTCCACTTTATAGTCCTTCATTACAATACTCTACACAAAGCTACTAGGATGTACGTACAGGAGAACTTTAAAAAGCCCTTATGTTATCGATTAAAACAAGCATTTTATTTATTAGATTTTACTATACATGAGACAATTACTTACTTTTTGACTCATCTCACTCACTTATGATCACTTCACCTTGAAACAATACTTACAACCACTGTCTACCTTGAGATTTGTTGTTTAAAACTGACCTATGAAGTATATCCAGCCAACTGTTACATTATAAATACTTCCAAAGATTATTCTAGTTGCATCCCGATAGATTTGTTTTCAAAACTAAATCTGTTGTTCAGTAATGAATTTGGTTTAAATTTAGAACATGGTAAAAATAGATATACTTTATGTCTAATAGAGTTCACTATGACGGCAGGAGTTAAAACAGTCCCTATACACACAGTTTTTTAATTTAAATTTCTTTAAAAATCTTAAGGGAGTAAAATGTCTTTTTTCCATATGTTAGTATGGTCCTTTAAGAACACGTCACTAAAATTTTAGAACATGTTTAATATTTCTTATATTACAGCGTCGGTAAGTCACTAATCAATGCGTTTTTATGTACCTATTCAAACTTTAAACAAGTTTTTCTTAAACATTATGTTGAAATTGGCGGGCACGATAATTTTACAACTTATTGAACCTCCGAAACTCTGAAATTTTGTTGAAAAAATATTTTGTAAGTAAAAACGATAAAAAAATTTAGCCAAAGATTCATTTTATTTCTCGGATATATTATTTTTTAAACTTTTTTGGGTTCACTGACAAATTATGACATTAATAAACACAAAAAAGTTTTTATTTTAAAATCACTAGAACCTATGCTAGAGTGCCCGCCGATTAAGAAGTCTCTCCGACCTTCTTAGAAACATTAAATTACATTAAATTTACTTTATTTACACCTAAAAAAAATGGGGACAATTTTTAACAACTGTTAATTTGGAAAATTTGGTTACTTTTATTGTTATTGGTATTTTATTTAGGGTTCCCAGTTAACGTTATATTATAACTTATAAACTAATATCAAAAATAATTTTTAAAAGGAAATTTTTCCTGTGTGTCTACTCTGCAAGGCCATGCAATTAGTTAATTTTTTTCTCTTAAACCAAACAAAAAAGGAAAATAAATTAAAAGCTTAATTTCAATATATTTTTACTTGCCTAATTAAAATAAAATGTAAAATTTGCACAAAAGTCAATGGCGTACCACTTAAGACGCCACTAAACTAAATAAGTACAAATACGTTGAAGCTAAATTAGCTTCTTAATGATACAAGTTAAACTGTCAAATTTTATTAAAATTGGACAAGGAATATTTAAGGTATTAATAAAAACATTTTTTTATAGTTCAACACTCGGTATCTGAAAAGCAATGCATTACCGGCCCCTAGGTTTATATGAACTTTTTTTTAATTTTTAATAGTAGGATCTGCCCTTTAATTTTCTTAACAAAATGCTGTATGCGACCCTGTATGTATGTAAAAGACATAATAAATTGTAATTTTTTTTAAGGAATCTAGTAAACTTTAATAATATTAGGTAGTGCTATGACTTTTATTTCTAAGGCGAACCCTAGACAATTATATTGCACAATATCACGTATTGTGCAATATAATTAATAGTCTATGTCTAATGTTGAACATTGCGCGCGCAATGATGGAACGAAAGTATGAGCGAGTTTAATTTTTACTGCACCATATTTTTTCATTTCATCGTGTAAAATCGGTATTGCGCAGTACTATTAAATCAAACTAACGGTCGAATGAACACGAAAACATTGCACAGTTCGTATTATTGTGCAATATAATTAAGCGTTTAGATTCAAAACGCCAGTCAATTTTCTTGTACAATAAACATATATTGTACAATTTTATTATAGGTCTAGGGAGCGCCTAAGGCGGTCCCTAGACAATTAATTATGTATTATTATATTGCACAATATTACATATTGTGCAATATAATTGATCGACTAGGGCTAATATAGAAGATTGCGCAATTATTAAACGAAAGCTTGAGCAAGTGTAATTTTTATTGCACCATATTTTTCCATGGCATCGTGTAGGGTCAGAATTGCGCAATAATTTTTTATCTGTGTTTCGTCGGCAAGGAGAACACGCGCGTGCTCGCTTGCAAAAATGGCAGAAAATATTTCACAATTCATATTATTGTGCAATATAATTGAACGTTTGGGTTTAAAGCGCTATTTAATCTTATTGTACAATAAAATATATTTTACAATGTTAATGCGGGTTCAGGGCCGCCTAACATCTAAAGCTAAGGTCCTTTGACATTGCAAAAATATAAAATCCTTTTCAATAACACAATATTATGTCAAGTTATACAGGAAATTTGTATATAAACAATCTAAAATATTTCGAATAAAAAATAAAATATTTGAAACTTGTTTACATTAAAAAAAAAAATGGTTATTGCCTTTACCCCTTTTCTTATTTGAAATGCAACTCTCGTGAAAAATAAACCAATTACCTGCCTCCTTTCTACCAAATCAGTTGTATTTTCCTATTTAAAATTCGGGAATTAAATACCTTTTCGTTGGCAAACATTAAAGGGCGTCGCGAACAACGAATTTCTCGCTATTTTTTGGCTCATTTGCCAATTAAACTTTACCTTAATAAACGTAAAAGACAATTTCGAGGGAACAACAATAAAAGGCCGAGGTTGTTGGAAAAGAATGGCGCCCAATTAGCATTCTAAGCGGCTAATTTAGAGGAATAAATTGAAAATATTTATGGACGCCAGAGAAGTTTTAGTTAACTTTTTCGTAATTACATAACTGGGTATTTTTAAAATCAAACATTTTAAAACTTTACATTGCTTTACCCGCTAATAGTCGGCCAATAAACAGAAGAGATATAATCGTTTATTAAAAGTCAAAAGCTGTTAAATCTGGACACTCAGACGGCCATATCATTGTCACTAAATATTAATACTAGGTGAACGGTCAATATTACTTGAGTCTTCCGAATTGTATGTCCGGTACCACGGTCCTGTTGCAACCAAATTTGATTTTGCTCTTGCTTATGTAGTTATTTTTGAAAATAGAAATAAACATTTATAAACGTAATGTTGAAAGTTAATTGTGACTTTTTAAAATTTATATGGTCTTATAATTACAAACGATAAAAAGTCACACTATAAGAAAAGTTTAGGCTTATAAAGGGTTGTCCGTCAATTTTTTATTTAACTAGTAGAGGCACTTTGCTTAATAACATGGCTGCTAAAATGGACAGGAGCTTTGTCTAAACTAAGTAAAATAGCTTGTTTACATTTTTTTTTAACATTTGCAAAAACTATTTTTAAAAGCAACGATAAGAATCAATAATACTCGTAAAAAGCAACATATGTAAGTAGGTTTATCAGTTTAATTTCTTTTATGAACTGCTCGAATTTAGGCAAATTTGAAGTTTTAGTAACACATAGGTCATTATACAAAAAGCGCGTTTAATGCTCAAATCTATTGGTTATATTAGGGTATGCTTAATTTTTGATAAGTTAACATTTCAGTAAAAAAGATGTATTTTTAAAAACCCTACCATTGGGTGAAGGTGCCCGACAGGTTGGATAAACCGCCCACCTATGGTTGACAAAGTTGCCCACTAATTAAGATATTTTTTATAACAAAAAAAACCTTTTTTAATCTATTAAAATGTAATAAACCACAAAACTTTAAATTTATTATTTACGGAAGATCCCAAATATTCAGATTTTTATAAATAATCAAATTATGGAAAAAAATCTAAACGGCACTACCCACCATAAAAAAATATATATTTTTAAAATTTAATATAAAACGAAACGGGAGGAAATAAAATTTTTAATACTTAAAAGAAATTTAAACATGTACATACAAAAATTCCAAATATATGCTTTGGTGTCTCCTTGGCCAGAGAAATTCTTTGTGTGTTCGTTTTTCAGGAAGTCTAAGTTGGTAGAGTGGCAATTCTAGTTGATTCTGATTTTCTAAGGTTTATTTAGGAATACTTTTTCACAGAGTAAGGGTTAAACAATTTTAAATCATTGCGATTAAATTAAAAAGTAGTGTTTTAAGACTTATCCATAATCTGTTGCCCGGATACGTAATGTTATTGTAAAAATTGCATTTTTCTTTTAAAACTTTAAAAAACAAAAACTTTAATAATGTTTAATTAATAATTGACATATTTATGATGCAAGTTAAAACTTACGAGCATGTGTTGTACTTATGTTTGAATTTTCACAGAAGAAAAGTTAAATCACCCTGCATCCCAAACGATTTGTGACCAGGGCCGCCGAGAGCCGTGCCGGGCCCTGGTACAAGTAAAAGTTAAGGGCCCCCTTAATTAACCAAAAAAGTCACCCTAAAAAAGTTGAAGAGCAATAAAAATAAAGTCCTCACTCCATTTAGGGCCCCCAGTCAGTCCGCGGGTCCCGGTATTTTGTACCGCCTTTAACGCCCCCTCCTCGGGCCTGTATCGGGGCAGTATTTAATTTTATGCACTTAAAGGTTACTTTGAATACCTATTTTTCGGGAAAAAGTGGTACCTTAAATCCCTAGGGATTTAAAGTAAATTTATTCGCAATAAAAGTTTAATAGACATTTATTTTTAAAAATTTTAATACTAAAATATGCCAAACCTGAAAGACATATACCTATACCCTTTGCTATAACATGCTAATGCAATAGAAATGTAACGTGTTTAGAAAAATATTAACTATAAAAATCAACTTACAATATTAAATATAAAAACAATTTAATTTTTATTAATATTTACATTTATGTTTACTCCACTGCTATTAGCCAAGTGAATAAGAGGTAAATGATTGTTATCGCAGCTGATATTTTTATTAATTAAAGTGTTTTGGAAAATTTTAGCCGTTGTCGTCGTCATGGTCGGTGAGACCGACGATGTCGTTGGTATTTCATCAGGAATCGAAATCTCTGAAGGCATTTCGGTGGAAGTACCAGTAAAAAGTTGGTATTTCATCAGGTATCGAAATCTCTGAAGGCATTTCGGTGGAAGTACCAGTAAAAGTTGATTTGCCATGCTTTTTTCTGGTATAAGGAGTTTTCCATATATCCCTCAGCGACGGTGCTACTCTTCCAGCCGCCTTGTCTTTTAAGCTGATCTGTGGTTACTCCAGAGTCGGCTAACAGCGATGCTGATGTCCTTCGAAAACAGTGACCAGTGTACAATTTTGCATCTGGAAGCTCTAAATATTCCTCAATCTTGGTTGGCAGTTGCCCAATTGTATTCTTGCCCATTGGCTGACGTGCATTTTTTATTTTTGTATCCAACGAAAAATCTGGTATTACCTTGTATTGATGGAGGTTTTAAAGCAACATATTTCCTTACCAATTGTACTACATCTGTAAAGTTTTCTTTTGACCCTTTTATGACAAACGATCGGTCCCTTTCTGTCTTGGTATCTCGTAAATTGAACAAAAAAAAATGTCCCATGATCTGAGACGTCGATAGGGTAGAGCTTCATATATTTTTTTCAAAATGTCATTCGTTTACGAGTTACAAGCCGTCAAGGTTCAAGTTTTTATTTTTTTGTTTTTGAATTGCCTGCTTACGAGAAAACCGATTTGACTAATATTTGAAAGATAGACTAAGTCGTCTGCGCTTTATCATTTTAGTAACAATTCACATTGATTGTGTGCCGCTAGAGGGCACTTTACCTACGTTGCCAATTGTTTTCTTGTCATAATTGTTTAGTGTTGACAGCTACAGTAGTTTTGGCATGTTTTCTAAAAGACTGATAGCAGGCCATTAAAAAAGGTGCTCTTGATTTACCTCGCTAAATTCAACGGTTTAGACGTAAATCACCCCTAAAAATTAAGTGGTAAATTTACTTTTCTCATTTCGTTACCACCAACTACCAGGTAAATAGATATCAAATTATACTAAAGCTGTCAGTGTAAAATAAAATATGCCTTTTAAACTATCAAATTTATAAATTTAAAATAACTAATAATGGCTAATCAGTAAATATTCATAGTATATGGATTATTGCTATATACCACTTTATTTCCTCGGTTTATATACCTACTATATTATTGTTTTATAAATTTATAAATGCGGGCGTTTTTGATACTTTTTGCCCTGGTGCGTAAAAGTGCAATTTTACGCCCGGTCGTACCTAAAATATATTTCTTTATGTTCGCACAACTGATTGATTCAACATAAACTGTTTCAACATAAAAGCGTATTTATGTATTATTAGGTAAAGTAGCCATACAGTGTCGATAAACTCACTAAACTACTAAAAACTGCATAGCGTAGTATTAACTGCTTCTTACGTTGGTTGACTTAAGTAATTAAGAGAACTTAGGTTTTAAAATATTTCTACCAGTGTTCTCTTGTGGTTTGTTAATGTAAAAGTAGAAAGAGACGTCGTATTTTTTCAGGATTCAAGAAACAACAGCATGGAATGCGATTGTATGTATATATTTTAAACTTTATTAATTTGTTCTTTTAAAGAGACTTAAAAGTAATAAAAACACCAGATCTTTTTCCTATTACTAGAATTTATTTTAAAAAAATATTACAAAAATCATTATTTTCCAGCATAATGATGACCAACATGATGTCTCACACCCCATTTGTAGTTAGCATGTTTATCAGTTTTTACAAAAGTGTGTACTGGTCCAGTTACTCCATGTCCATGTTCTCTTTTATCCCGGTAATCACTGGGTGCAGCAGCAAGATCATCTTAAAATTATATACAATTTTAGAATACCTATAATTGCTTAAAGATAGTATGAAATTAGAGAAAACATGTCTGGTAAATGCACAATGAGCCTTGGCAGCTAAGAATAAATTAGCTCTAGCTAAGATTTTTACATGTTTAAAAATTAGGGTGTGCAAAATATATTTCATTTTTTTGGGTATGTTACTTTACGTATTTATACTAAAATATTAAAATGTGTTTTGCAAAAACTTGATGTGTCACTTTCTTTACTATTATCTACGTCTTTTGCATAAAAAGTCCATTAAAACCACTGTAGATAAAAATATAGGGAAGTAAACTTTAGAACTTTCTTCAAACCCCATATGTTTGCCCATTTTGCCGATGCCGATTTGCAGCAAAACCCGCAAAAGTCAAAAGGCCTATGCTGTTTTTCCAGAAAACGATAGCCTTTAGTTGTTTATAGGTTAAGGTATTTAAAAAAACAGGCATTTTTTTTTAACAGACTATTAACAGAACTTTTAAGGAAATAAAAAAGTTACAACACCTATAAAAATAAAAACATATTTGTCTAAATTTCAAATGTGTTTCTGCTTTTCAGAAATTTTTGGTTTAATATAAAAACCCAAGTTAAAAAAATAATAAAAATAAAAATATTTTACAGAAACTTCCCAAACAGCACAAACTTTCCATTGAGCAATCCCCCATATAAGTAAAGCATGCGTCCACACTATTTCTTGACGTTGCTGCAGAGCTGGGCTACACTACCAAACAGTGGTTAAGCTGTGGAGCGGACATAAAGCATCGCGAGACCCATGCTTTACTTATATGTGGGATTGCCCAGTGGAAAGTTTCTGCTGTTTGGGTTATACAAAATTACAAATTAAATTTTTTAAAAACCAAAAGAAAAAACAACATAATATTTATAATAAAATAGGTATTTTAAAAGAATTAGTTTCTAATGTAAAAAATATAAGGGAAGTATTGTTAAAACAATATTATATTATGTTATATAGAAAAGCGATATCTTTTCAGACGACATCTTTACTAACGCATCATTCAGAAACCACCAGCCGCGGGTCTTCGTGCTCTATAGAATTCTACAACGCGCTTTCTATTGTAGATTTCTACTCGAAAAGTCGATAATTGCACTTTTGGTATTATACTCTGTGTCACAATAGACTAAACATCGGAAATGTTCGTAAAATGTCTATATATAATACTTCTCTGTTTAACTGTGCAAGATGTACAGCTATTGGAAATGCAATTTAGGGAATATAATTATTAAGCAGTTAAGTTTTTATTTTTTTTAACACGGACCAAAAAAGGGTTAGGTTTTTAATCGATTTTTATTTAATTTTATTCTCTTTTCTTCTTGAAATCAATTTTGGACTATGGCATTAGCCATTGATGTGTAGTATAAGGATAAAAGGTCATTGGCAATAGCATATTATGTCTATCGAATACTCCCTCCTTTCATGAAATTAAATTTATTTGAAGATTAACATAACCTTTTTTCAAATAATTTCCTTACTATGAATTAAATCAGTAAAGAAAAACATGTGACCAATTGATCTACGGAACGTCACCTAAGAAATTCAATACCGAATTAGCTTTACACAATTGTAAATCTTTGCAAAAATCAAGGTCACATTGGTTGGACAAACACATGGCTGGAACTAATATTGTATTTTTCTATCATTGTAAAAAACAATAATAGTATATTACATTACAAGTGTGGAAAATGACTAATTTCACACGAGTGCGACAAACCCACGAGTGTAAGAAAGTCATTTTCACACGAGTACTGTACACTATTTTTCCTACGACCACAAATTATTCACCAAAAAAAAAATAAATTAAAGTTTGTCTGTTCAGAAAAAAAAAAAAATTGAGAACTTTGCAACACTAGGGTGATATTTACTTTGCAACACTAGTGTGATATATAAATACTTTTCCTCACTGCTGTATTATACTGTTTTGACAATATTTTTACATCGAAAATCACCTACCTAGAAGCATTATATAACTTTTATCATTTTGGAATTTAAAAAGGCCCTCACTTAATAAAAATTGTATGGTTTTGTTAGGTAATAACGCTAATAGTTTAATACGGTTTTCTGCTATTATAAGGGTTTTTTAAAAATTATCGATTCTTACATATTTTAGACACTCTTCTAAATAAAACGTAAGTGGTGCATATCCAAAATATTCCGTTTTTTAAAAAATATCAGTAAATAAACTTACGGGACCGGGGAGTGAAAAGGGGTGCTGGGTGGGGTAAAATTGGTAAAACGAGTTAATGAAACTGAACATCACATGTAAAATTAAGTAAAAATAACAGTTTTTCCTCATATTTTTAAGAAAAAATATAAAAAATATGAAAATTGTAAATGCATAACCTAAAGTCCTTAAAGTAAGGAAAAAACGACTACCAAACGTCAGTTACCATGCAAAATATGGAAAGCATTTGGCAACGTCGGAAGGGTCTGATTCTATTTATGAATGGATAAAAGAAAGTGGATTCATAAAGTGTGTATTAGCCTTAGGTTTAATTAGGGATTAAAAAAAAGATTTAACTAGTTGTTTGAGTACACGAAGAAAGAGAGGAAGGAATTTGATCTATAGGCTTTTTTTCTCTGGCGCTTTAGGTCGAACGGTCAAGCGGCAAGGCTGCCTCTATAAAGTACGTGCTCAAAGGTAGAAGGGAGATTTTAAATTTGATCTACTTACCTGACAACACTGTGCCAGTCAGTGAAAGTTGTTTTTGTGGTTATGTCTATTTTTGTTTATGTTTTTATTTTTTCGTAAATTTTAATAAATATAAAATAAGATGATTTTCGCTAATTTGGGTTCTACCGTTTAAGGTAAATAAAAAGTTTTTTTACTGTCACTACAATAAATATGTCACTTGCAAAACCAATAGCAGTTTTTAGAATGACATCATACTATGTATCACACCAGTGTTGTAAAGTACTTTGCAACACTAGTGCTGTAAAGTACTTTGCAACACTAGTGTGATATAACGCATTTTCTATGCATGAAATCAGTGTGCTATTTGCTATTTTCACAAGTGGTCGTAGGAAAAATAAATTTTTGCATTTTAATAACACAAAAACAACCAAATAAATATATAAATCATAGCAAACTAACGAACACCTAAATTTATTTTAGGGTTATGTAAGACTTTTTAAAATTTTAGTAAAATTCTACACGTTCGGAGACTTCGCTTATAGGCGACCAATTTGATCGACTTCAAGCGTGTTTTCTTGAACACAGAGTGCGAATGAGGTAGAATGAAGTCGTTTTGTAAAATACAATATAGGAGTTGGGAAATATGCTTTTCCTATGAGTTGCATATACTATTTTTCTCCGAGCAAAATAATGTTTGAATTTGTTATTTTAAGTAACATAAAATATTATTTTAGTTAAGTTTATTCAAAAGAAACATCATAATTATTAAATCTCAATATACGTAATACCTTACTACATTAAAACATTGTATTTTTGATTGACTTTGACAAACGTTATCTGTAAATATATAAAGTATAGGAAAAGTTGAACGTCGGGATAAAACATTTCCGGTCTAGCCGGAAACGTACGTGATAGATCACGCCTTTAACCTACAGCAATAATGTAGTTTTGGAGCTAAGAAAGCACATTGAAAATATGTAGATTTTTATTAAAAGTATTTCTTAACTCTGTCCAAGTTACATATCCAAATTTTAAACCGTGATCAACGCGTGATATCACGTTCTCTGGACATTTGTTAAAAAGCAATGCTTTAGGTTTACAATTAAGTTTTATTGCCTTTCAACAAAGAGCTGTATAGAAAACGCGATATTACGCGTTAATTACGGTTTAAACGGTTACCATTTTTTGGATTTAACTTAGTTTAAATATTGCTTCAAAAATGGTAATAGATATTCTACTTACCAGCTTCCAAATATTGAGGCATGGCAAATGTTAATACCATCATGGTGATAAAGCATACGGCGATTTGGACCTAAAACATATTGGTAATAAAAATTCTTGAAAACCTTAAGCGATACATTTTTAAAGTATCACTGGTTAGTAATTTGTAAAGCTTGTTTATTTAACTTCTATAATATATCATAAGATATAGTGTATTACAGAATAAGTCCAAAAAGATCTGTTTTTTTTATGAGTAGCTAAACTTCCTGGACATGGACATGCTGTAGGCATATATTTTAGGTTTGTTTCGGACGCAATTTTTTTGGTAATCAAAAACACAGGAAAAATGTTCTGGCTTAATATCTTACCAAATCAACCAAAATTTATTTTTTTAATCCGTTACAAAATGATTTTTTTACATTTCAAAAGATTCTGTTATGGTTAAGCCACTTTTCACATTTTGGTTAAATAAATTTTAAATCCTTATGTTTGCTTTTTAGGATACGCAAAATTAATGTTTCTAAGTTAGGTTTCATCCAACTTTAATAATATTAAATTTTTTATATTATGTTGTTAACTTTGTTCCTGCACACTCATTTCTTAGCTTAAGGTTATTTTACAAAAATAAAATAAAATATTGTTACAAGTTTTGTACATGCTGCAGTGCTTTGTCAAGAAGTGCTTTATGTTGCCTGGAATTTGTGTTGAGGGATTTATGTTGAGTTTAAAAAGAAATAACACAAAATTTGGGAAGCAAGGTAAAGTTAAAAGGTTTCGTTCTTGTTTAGATTTTTTTTTTCAATATTATATTTAAACTTTTTTAGAGATTATTGGATAAAATAGTTGGACAAACAATAAAAAATGCAGCACTGGCATTTAAATAATTATTTAAACTAAAAGGGAATAGGGTAATTTTGCTTTTATAGAGTAAGACAATTTTTGGCAGAACTAAAACTTTTAAACTTAAAAAGAATTTTCTTTCCTTAAGTAAAAAGAAGTAAAGTTTTCCGAAAAGACAGTAAATAAAAGCATTTTAACTATACAAAAATACAGGATGCACGACAATTGCGTACAACAATTCTATAGTCCCAGAGCTAGTGAACCCTTCGAGTAACGTTAGACCTGTAAGGCTAGAAATTTCTATAGAGATGAGTCATAGCATGCTAAGTACGAAAATCATCACCTGGCAGGTATCAGCCGTGCACATCATCACCCTGTATATTTTTAAAAGTTTAAAAAATAATAAAAACAAAAAACTTGGAGCTGTAAGCTTAAAATTTTTCCAGCTTTAGTTCATTCATAGTAAGGTTTAAAAAAAAATTGACAGGCGTTTTTGATGAGCACAAGTACCTGCCAGGCGAACTGAAAGGTGTGGCTGTTTTGGATGGCCATATTCCCAAAACTAATAAAGTTAGATGTACCTAATGTGGTATTTTCTTAAAGCTCTTTATAAGATCTTTTAATGGTAATATAATATACAGGGTGCCCCATTAAAAAAAAAACTTTTTTCCACTTTGTATATTATTACCAATATCACCGTTAAAAAGATAGAGCTTTTAGAGAGCATTAAGAAAATACACCCTTAGGTACATCTAACTTTATTGGTTTTAGGCATATGGCCATCTAAATTATCCACATCTTTCAGTTCGCCTGGCAGGTACTTGTGCTTATCGAAAACGCTTGTAATTTTTTTTAAAGCTTACTATGAATAAACTAAATCCCAGAAAAATTTCAAACTTGGAGCTTCAAGTTTATTTGTTTAACTTTTTAACAATTAAAAATATACAGGGTGATGATGTGCACGGCTGATGCCTGCCAGTTGTTGATTTTCGTACTTAGCATGCTATGACTCATCGCTATACAAATTTCCAGCCTTACAGGTCTAACGTTACTCAAAGTGTTCACTAGCTCTTCTACTAGATAAAAATGAAACACAAAATTCATGACCTAGGAAGTGCTTTATAAAGACAGTTTTTACCTGATATCTTAAAAAGTATGAAATAATAATATTTAAACTTATTTAAGTATCATAAGATTGTAATTTTACAACATTTTTTTAAATAATTAATTTGTCGAAACATTAAGTGTCAGGCTACCAATAGTCTTTTCTCAAATTTTTATATTTGCATAATAAAGTTTTGCAACAAATATTACATTCCGCATTGACATATTTATACAGGCAAATTGCTTTAGGTCAATATCGAAGATCACGTTAAAATACATGTTAAAAAATGTAATACGCAATAAATCAAATTTTTATTTAATTCTGACAGCAAGACATACAGTTTTCAGGTACATACAGTGTGTCTACGTAAGTTGGCGTCATATGGAAAACTTTTTTCTTATTGATTTTATGAAGGAAAGTTATTCTTTATTTAAAGTTCTGTATGGTGCCAAACCTAAAATACAATCATCAGATATCAAATTGTCTCAGTCATCTACGAGGTTGACTAAAAATGTAATTTTTCCGCAAGAGGAAAGTACCTGTATTTTTGCTAATATCGCAAATTGTTATAAAGAAAAGATCTTAAGAATTAAAAACTACTTTTAAATATGTAATTTTGTTTATTTTCTAAAAACAAATTGATATATTTGCTGCAAAAATTCGAGAAATTTTAAGTTCTTGCTTAACAATAAATTTAAAAGTTTATTTAAAACTGTCATTTGACATATGACATTTATAGTGTATGTAGTGTACTAATGTACAAACCTAAATTTTTACCAATATCGCAAAAACTTTAAATATATTTTTTTGTAATTAAACAAAATTGCATATTTAGAAGTAGTTTTTAATTCCAAACATCTTTTCTCTATAACAACTTTTGTTACTAGCACAAATACAGGTTCTTTGTTCTTAAGCAAAAATTATATTTTGGCAGAACCTCGTTGATGACTAATACAATTTGATATTTGATGGTTGCTTTTTAGGTTTTGAACCATGCAGAACTCCTTTTTTCTTTAAACTAATAAAACAAAAAGATTCCTATATGACGCCAATAAAAAGTAATATAAATGTAGACATAATTTATAAGTTACATATATGATATACATATTTGAAAATCTTTCATTGAAATATACAGACAAAATATGGGTAATTTTTTTCATCATAAATTTTGTATAAAATCGTTATGAGTCACTAAACAACCAAATGTTACTTAGTGAGTTTTACCTTTAAATCGACGATATGTTTTTATTTAAATTTACATATATTAACAATATCAACCAAAAGGGAATTTCTGTACAACAACTAATAAATTATATTTTTATGCCTAAAAAATAAATATAAACGAAACCAAAACAATATGAAACAACCCTTAATAAAACTTTTAAGGTTTTAATTTAAAAAAAGTCACATTATAATAAAACGATGACGGTTAAAAATTTATAATTTTTTAAAATATTTTTTAAAATATAAAAAATACCTTTTTTCTACGACAGTTTTTAAATTCTTAACTTAAAGATAAAGTACTCCATTCTAGTATACTACATAAAGTGTTAAAAAAAGTAACTTTTTTTAACACTTTAAAGCTTCTTTTCACACTTTGAATTAGTGTTTTGTTTTCATGTCTACTACAATAACCTTAAATATCAATTATGCAATGTAACAGTAAACGCGACATCAACTAAATCAAACGGTCAAGTTACCTTTCATTTCGTCATTATTTCCTTTAGTTCATGTGGCACTAGTTTTAAAATTTGACTGTTTGCGAATAAATTTAATAGAAATTATTTAAAATTATTAGTAATAATTTAGTTGAATTACTAAGAAATTTAAAAGGAATTTATACGGTTTTAGTATTATTTTTACAAAAAGTAAGTAGGTACATAGAATTTTCCTAAATTAAATTAAGGCATAGTTATGAAGAGGATAATTGTCTTTTAAAAATATGGAGGCTATGATTTTTTGCTGCAATATAATGGCTGTGCTACAAAAATTAAAATTAGTAAGTTTAAATAAATAAAACGTGTATAAACTGCTAATTTGGGCGGTTTTTATACGGTCGTAGAAAAATATGGTATGTTACCCATGCATAAAGTGTCTTTTTTTTACTCATGGGATTGCTGCACTCGCCTAACGGTTCGTGTTGTCAAACTTCCCATTCGTAAAAAAGTATGACTTTATGCACTTGTTACATAAATTACTATTTAAGTGGGCTTTAATTCTTTTAAAAGCATTTTTCAAATTTTTATAAAACTAAGCGTCTTATTTTTTGTGTCGAATAAGTTTCAAAAAGAAAATAATATTCATATTGGTTGTCTTAAAGTAATAAAATGAACTAGTTAGTTTTTTAATAAAATTGACTAAGATTTGTTTAACATCAACAAAAAACAGCCCAATGAGATTTTAAAAATATATATGTTTACAGCCAAAAATTATAAAAATTTAACCTAATTTGCATAACATAACATACAATTTTTCTAAATACTTTAACTAGCACAAAACACAAAAAACGTTATTTTTTTCGCGTGTACTCAAATAACTACCATCAATTAAATGAATTCGCCGAACCCATACAGAACATATCTCAAAACAAATGTTATTAAATATTATAAATACATATGTACTTACAATTTTACTTAAATTCATATTTAGTTTGGTATCCTTGAATTTCTTTAGTGTTCTTAATAAATTACTTTATACTTTTGTTAAGCTATGACAAAATCTTAGATATATATTAACTGTACGACCACAAAAAAATGAAACTTTCATTTTATTCGTTTTGTATTGTCGATTTATTAGAAAGTGCGACAAAACCAAGAAGCAAAACAAAAAAGTTTTTAATTTTGTGTGAGGTGTAAAATTAATGTTTAAAACTACTTTGTGGTTTATGGCATTTAAAATTTAAATTACAAGAGTTGTTTTTTATCTTTAGTTTATTATAAAATTTATTGATTACTTATATTCTTTTAAATCTAAAAATTAAGACAAGAAACCCACAACAAAGGCATACCAGATGCTATTGGCCTAAAAATGAACAGTTGACCAAAGAAAATTTTAAGTTTGGAATTTGAGAAGAAAAGCTGATTTGTTGATTAGTCCCTCCCATAAAAATTTAAATTTTCAAAGCCACCTATTTGTAACGCTAATATGATTACATTTCATCGGAAAATTCCAAATGTTGAAAAAATGTATATATTTAAAAAAAACACCTAATTTTTTTCACTTCAAATTGTTTTTTATGCAAGACTTTCTAATACTTTAAATTAAAAGAAAAAGGCGGACACTTTTGCAAAATTTGATTCTTATAATAAAAATTTGAAACTAATATCACTTTGGAGAGGAAGGTTTTAAAAAATGCATTTTTAATTTCAAATGTTTTCTTTGAGGTCAATAGCTTTTTGTATATGCTCAGCTAAATCAAAACCTATATCGGTAATGCGTGGAAATGAAATGGTCTAAGGCATGTAGAACAGCAACAGGTAAAAATTAGGCAAAGAATGCCGACATTGTAAAAACAATAACGGATCGGTTCCGCTTTATTGTTGCTTTAGTAACCAGTCTTAATTTAAGAAAAATAGTATTCTTTTTATACCGTCTGTATTTTTTTGTAGAATTAGTTATTAATAAGTCTCATTTATGTACGTTTTTTCGTTCAAAGATGGTTGGCAAATCTGATTTTTATAATAAACATTTTAAACTAAGATTTTCTTTGGAGAGGGGGAAAATAAAAAAAAAACGTTTTTTTGTTTGGTTAATTTCAAAATATTTTTGAGGCCAATAGCTTTTTTATACATGTTTAATCAAATCAAAAGCTTTATCGATAATGCGTGGAAAGGAAATAGTCTAAGGCATGTAGAACACCAACAAGTAAAGATTAGATAAATAATTTTAACAACCATTGCTTATTGGCCCCGCTTTGTTATTCCTTTAGTTTCCAGTCTTAATTTAAGAAAAAATGTTATTGTTATTATGCCGTATGTATTTTTTTAACTTTAAGTTTTGACCAGTGTGTTAAAAGATTAAATGTTTTTTAATATTCGCTGCAGCTGATGCAATATGTCGAAACTATTTCTAAAAATGCTGACGCGATTTTCTTTATCCATCACCAACGCACGATAGATTAATAATTATATAATTAATGCACCATGGGTAATCATGGTACAATTGGCAAAAGTGCATAAATTGTTATCTATTATTTTGTTTGGTAATATTTAATTTATATATTCTTTTATCGTCAGATTCGCCAAAAAGTTCTTCTTTTGAAATGTTCTCGTCCAAAGAGGGTTTTTATTTTAAAATAATGGTAATTAAGGCACACACTTAGGCTTAAGTCAAATTTTCTTGCTAACCGTATTCATCTTACTGGTTCAAACCGTATTTAAAAATGACAATATAAATATGACAATCAAGAAAATGTATGTTTTCAAACCGTTGCGTCACAGCCCAATAAACTTTTAGTTTATAATTATGATTTTTATTTTTTATGATTAATATGTACTTTTGTTTACACCAAATATAAAAATTTTTCACTTGCCATATACAGCCGCTTAAAAAGTTTATGAAAAATTACCAAAACAAAGTTTTTAATGAGTACGATGCATACGCCCGCCCGACAAAGTTAACTATATTGTTTTTAAACCTTTGTCCGGGATGTATTCAAACACGGTTAAATACGCGACGTACATGACGTCACCGTTTAACAAGAAAATGTAATGTTTTTAAAATGTTTTGAACCGTATTAACAACAAAAATGGCTTTAATAAGTGAGCGGGTCATCCCAGCCCATGCCTCACCCAAATACCTTTTTATTTTTTAAAAGAATAAGATAAGATTTAGTACGTAGGTATATAAACGACAGAAATATGCATTGTTTAAAGAATTTAGTTGTTTTTTGTGACTTCTGATTTAGCCGAAAATGATCTTAACTTTTGACCCAAGTAGTAACTGAGAAGTAAGTTTTTCGTGACCAATATCAGATCTGAGTTAAAGGTTTAGATGAAGTTATTAAGGTCGTAAAGTAAACTATTTGAAATTTGTCAAAGAACATAAGCGACTTTTTCTAGGTATGTAACATCAGTAAATAATATTGTGTTATGAATCTTTGGCGATAAAATTTATACTGTGTGAATGGTCAAGAACTTAAAATACTAGTTCCCTTATGTGCTATAAATAAAAGTAGCTGTGTTTTGGATTTTTTTATAAGAGATGATAGAGTGAGCCTAAATAATGTTAGTACTTTATATAAAAAAGTTCTCTCACCCTTCGTTAGGAAGTTATTGACCTTGAAAGTTTGAGTTAAAACAAAAAAAAATAATTTTATAAATAAACTAAATATGATATAAACCGTGCAAAAACCGGGTATGGAAAAGAATTTCATTCGTTTCCAAATGCAACAGAAAACGAACCGAACGAAACGAAACCGTTTACGTCCTAAGGAAGCACGATAGAGTTTTCTTTTATGTATTAACATTATTTTAGCTCACTCTATCACCCCTATCAATTAGAACCACACCTTTTCGGACACCCTGTATAATTTTGTCATTTTCCAAACACCTGTTTTTTAAAGTTAAAATAAAATATTTAAAGTTGTAAATTATTTCAAATAATAATAGGAATAAAAATAGTTAGATATTTATTTTTTTTGGTCTATAAAGTGCAGTTAACCTTAATCTAAAAACTTCTGTGATAGAATTTTTATGTGTCCCATAAAACCTTCTATTCTACTACTCTTTATGTCTTTCGAAAAAACAAGTTGATTTCATTTTCCTTTTAAAAGTATGGACCCTTCATATAACACCGTAGGCGGCCGTTACTAACACTTTTTCGTTTGTTTTTATGTTGTCAGCACGACTTTTGGCCGGCAACTAAATCATACAGACCATGTGGATAGAGAGCTTTATTTACAGGGGTGAGTTCAAATTTTTATGTGATTTTTTATGGTCTCCAAGAAACTCATAAAATTTTGTCAGTACTAATAAATAATATAATCAAAAATGTTTTATTTTATAATAAAAATATAGAAACTTTCAATTGAGTTAATGAAGTTTGATTATTTTAATGGAATGCATATTTTAAATATAATCAAAATAGTATCATATCTTAATTAATGTATTCACTTATCTTTAACTCTATACTTTTTTGTACCTGATTTTAAGCAGCTTTTAAAAGGTGAGTATAAATGCAAAACCAGACATTTCGCGCATAAGTTGTTTTGAGTAAAATGCAAAAACCTGTCAAAATCGGAATTTTACCAGAGTACACAGGCAAATTTCGAAATTCGTTGATTTAATGCAATAAAATAAATTTGAGCTTTTCCCAAAAATTTTACTTAGAAAAATTTAATAAAGGATGTCATTATTCCAATATAACTAGTAAATTATTTTAATGACACTAGTTTTAGTACCCTGATAGTTTAAAGTTAAAGTTTGTAAAAAGTGGTGATCGTTTGGAAAGTGATAATTAAAATACAGTGTTTATTTTTGTTAAATTTAAAGACGTTTAAAGTAATATTTTTATTTGTGCTAATTATGGAAGTCAGTGCTAGTGACCAGTAGATCAATTTGATGTCACATATAGGGTCACACAATGAGAGATAATTAGAAGGTCCTTAACATATGGACATGACGAAAAAATTAACGAAAAAAATGTACGTTATTTTCACCAAAGCAAAAAGTAGGGCGGAATGTGTTGGCAAATAAAAAACATATTGTATATTTTAGACGAAGATCGTCTTATATTAACCTAGTAAAAGCTTCTTGCACTTTTTAAATATTTTGATTTTTTATAATATAATTGCAATATTATTATTTAGGAAAAAAAGTACGCCACTGATTTTTTATGATTTTTTTATAAAATTTGCTACTAATTTAAACATTAAAAATATTGCTAAATTTTACTCTTTCAGGAAATAAAAAACTAGTGGTATGTTTTATTAGCATACCCTCTATAAATTCATAAATATATATATTTTTAGTTATCATTAATAAATCACATAATCTAATAAATTTTATGAGCTTTTTAAGTTAAATTTGCTTCAAATTATACTGTGATATATTAATACCATGAATTTCGAATAATTTTCCTGTGTGCAGCGTGTCTGGCGTTTTACCCAAAAAATTAAATATTTTAATAGATATTGGTAGTGCTCTACTTTAAAATATTAGGGAATTATTGGAGACAGCAAATGGTGCTAGCAGTATTAAGGGAAACTCCTTATTTCATTACTGCTAAACCTTAACGCGACTATGTAAAGAAGTGTTATTGGTCAGCGTAACAAGCTTGCATTATTTCTAACCTAAAAATATAATATTATTTGTCTTTATTTATAGTCTATTCTATGTATTAGTTTTGTATAGTTACTAAAGAAGAAGTCTCAATTTTTTAGTTCATTTTTAAAACAAAATTTGAAAATAAACAAAGATTATTTTAAACCTTAACCTCATTTCGTTTTCAAATGTCAAAATAAGGTAGGCAAACGACCGACTTTATTTTGGCACAATTAAAGTCTAGCAGTAACTTTAATAAATTTTCCCTAATTTAAAATCACCACTGAGCATGCGTAATGTCAAAATACTGCTGAATTTATTACTGCTAGACCTTATATGTATTCCAATAATTCCCTAATAGCTTGTAAAAATATTTTAAATAAAAACAAGACAGATATCTGCTTTTGCATATTAATAACCTGCGAAAGTATTTTCATCTAATAGTACCAACCATAAAGTTGTCCATTGATGGTGGTTACATTAAAGCAAAACTTTAATCAGAGTGTTTTAATAAATAAATAAATAAAACTAAATATTTATTTCTCTAATATTAGTACTTATTAGATTTCTTGGTATTGTTTTTATAAAATGATTTGCCTGTGACAAAAACAGGACCATTTTGGTTTTTTAAAAATATGAATATCCACATGTTAAAAACTTGAAACCGAAAATGCCAGGACCCAGGATCTCTAAGAACGTTTTGGACCTCACCTTTTTAGTTAAGACTGCGTAATATTTTCCCATTATCAGCACCGTACAATTATTAATATGTATCATTTATGTACGTTTTTCGCTTAACGATGGTTGGGCTGTTGGGCATTTTTTACTTTTTTATCTATCCGGGCGAACACTTTATAATGACAAAAAAAAGAGTGAACAACACCGGGGTACACAAAGTCTAGGTCACTGTTCATCAGAGGCAGAATATCGGCTACCGCTAAATCATGTGGCTATAAATGCTCACCCGAATTGGCTTAAAATGTCTGCTTTTGCACCTAATGAAATCACGCAGAAATGTCTGCTTTTGCATTTAAGTACAGATTTAAAATGCAAATAAGGGCTTTAAAACATTTGATTATGCACCGAAGGATAAGAAAGTCGTATTTCTGACGACTCTCTCATATGGAATCCATACATAGTTATTTTTTTTATTATCAAATGTCTTGCTTTGTATTTTACGCTTCACATAACTTATTTCATGGTCAATTTTGTTTAAAATGGTGCCAAAGCTGGTGTGCAAATCATAATGTGGCGGCTATTTATCATTTGTGTTGGTTAACGTGCCTATAAGTTTATCTGGTAAATATATTAAATTAAAGTAAATAATTATTGGATAGAAACTGTTTGCAAGGTGCTCCAATTCTCTATTCAGGGTGGATCAGGTTTTTCGTGACAACCTTAGGCAGTCGATTTGAAACGCTTTTTTATGTAAAAAATCTAAATGAACATGGTTCCTACATTGCTTTTTTTCTAATTTCTAAGATACAGGGTCATAAAGTTTAATGTATTTTCAGTTTATTTTTTACCCGTGTTATTTTTTGAACTTTCCATAATGCTTAAAACTTACATCGTCAAGTAGTGTTAAAATACCGTTTAAATTTTTAAATCGAGAAATAACGGATATTAGGGAGATATGGGTGGTGCTGTAACGTCATGCGGTATGACCGTAAGCGCTATTTTGACAGTTATATATATAAGATATGCGCGATTCGATTTTTACCGTCGCTGGTGGTATTAGGGTTACCGCATGGAGTAATTTGCGGGCTGATAATGCCGTGTGCTATTTAAAATAGCAAATAGAATTGCCATGCCTCACAATATTTTTGTTTGTTTATATTTTAAGGTTATATTATTTATTTCGACGATTTTTACAAATATTTTTGTAACAGAGCCATAGAGTTACGTTAAACTACTAATCTTTGAAAAAGCCCTATTTTTTTTATTTTAGGATAAATATTTGAAATTTGCAATCAACTAACTGAATTAATTCAATTGGGCATTGAAACCTATATCACACACCATTAAGAACCCCAAACAATCCAATAACAAACCCTGGTTTCCCAATTCTTGTGTATAAAGCTAGAATTTTAAAAGTTCAGGCTCACAAGAAGTTTCTACAGGATCCTAGTCCAGGAAACCGACAGGCCAGCATTGAAGCAAGAAACTACTACAATCAAACAATTTCTGAAGCCAATGACTCCTTTGACAATCGTATTTAAAACAAAGTTCTTTCTTTCTCAAATGGCAGCAAATCTTTCTGGTCCTTTGCGAAAAACATAAGTAGGAATTTTTGTACCAGTTCTTTTCCACTACTAACTTTGGAAGATAAAATTATTTCTACCGCTAAAGGAAAGGCAAAACTATTTGCTAAACAATTTGCTGCCAATTCAACCCTTGACCCTTCCGTAAATCATCCACTTCCAGCGGTTACCCCAGTTCCTCATAAAATGCCCGATATTATTTTTAAGGTAAAACACATTAAGCGTATCCTTTCTTTCCTTAACACCAAGAAATGGTCTGGGGTGGATGGCATACCGGCAATCAATTTTAAAAAATGTGCTCCAGAACTTGCACCAATCTTAACTCGGCTCTTTTGAATTTCTTACGACACAGGTATCTTTCCGGAGAGCTGAAAAGCTGCACGTGGTCAACCTATTCCCAAGAAAGGATCTAAATCTCTTCCATCAACTATAGACCGATTTCAATTCTCTCAGTTCTTTGTAAAGTAATGAAAAAAATTAATTAATTTACAAATTCTTAAGTACTTAGAAAAACACAAAATTTTGCATGACAGGCAGTATGGATTTCGCCACAAAAGATTTACAGCAGATCTTCTTTCCTTCGTATCACACTGTTGGAATAAGTCTCACTTCTTAATAAACTTCCCTCCTATGGTCTTTCAACTAAACTCTGTACTTGGCTCTCTAGTTATCTCTCTGATCGACGTATATCAGTTATTGTGGACGGTCATTCTTCAAGCTTTCACCAAGTAAATGCTGGAGTCCCTCAGGGCTCAGTTCTGGCACCAACATTGTTTCTTCTTCACATCAACGACCTTCTCTCGTCCACAACTAATTCCATTCATAGTTTCGCCGACGATAGTACCCTTCACTACAGTTTTCATGTTCCTAAACTTAGCAGTAAACCTGACTTGGAAAACAAACGCAGAGCGATGCAGATATCTTTTTCGCAGGATCTTAATTTAATATTGGATTGGGGCGCCATAAATCTCGTCCATTTTAATGCATCTAAAACACAATCATGTTCCTGGTCGCGAAAAGAGTCATCAAATACTCATCCTCTACTTATGAGCGGCCAAGTTTTACAGAGCAAAGACACCTTCAATCTTGTGGACGTCACATTTGAAAGTAACCTTAACTGGCACAAACACATTGTATCTATAGCCACGGCAGCTTCAAAAAAGCTTGGATTTCTCTTTCGGACCAAAAGTATTTTTCCGCTTCTAATTTATACACTTTATATGTATCCCAAATCCGACCTCCCTTGGAATATTGTTCTCATATCTGGGGCATGGCGTCCCCCACAACCCTAAGCATTCTTGATTCTATTTAAAGAAGAGCTATTCGTCTCATTAATGATCCTTTACTTACAGAAAGGCTTTCCTCTTTTGCCCATCGTCGGGCTGTGGGGGTTTAACGCTTTTGTATAGGTACTTCCATGGCTTCTGCTCTGAAGAATTGTCCAGTATAGTTCCTCCACTCACGGTTCCCAACGGAGTAACTCGTGGTTCCGCGCGTATGCATTCCTATACGGTCTAACTGGACAGGCCCCGAACTTCCCACTTTGGTCGTTCTTTTATCCCTAGAGTTTCTAGATTGTGGAACCTGCTGCCCGCGGAGGTCTTTCTTTCCGTCCCAAATCTTCAAGTATTTAAGTCCCGTGTCAACAGACTCCCTCTTACCTTGCTTAAAACACCCACGGTACGTTATTATTTAGGCTTTTAGCCTTCGTGGTTTGTCCAAACATAAAAAAAATCTGAATTTTCAATCATATAAAATATAATAAACTAAAACAAAATAATTAACATCTGAAATTATTATTTGGTATAAACATTGTTGGCAAGTAGTTAGACTTAAAATCATTTTTTTACAAGAAAATTAATGTTTGCAGTAATTATGAGTTAGTATTAAAAAGTTTTGAACTTAATAAATTAGAGTGGAAGCTACTTTACTCATTTTTCAGTGATTTTTGAGAAATTTTATGAACGGCGGCTGTCGTCTCTACCAATAAAATAAGTAAAAAAAATGAGTAATAGCAAATTAATTTAGATTTTCGGCGGCTTTCATACAGTGTGTTTCGGTATAGGTGTTACAAGAGGACAAATGGACGAAACATTCTTGAATTTTTATCGAAATTTTGGTAAAACTGGTCGCATGATCCAAAACTATGAAATACAAAATTTTACTCTGATTAGTAATATACAGGGAGAGTTATAAGAAAAATATGAGAAAAACAAAAGAAAAAAGTACTTTTATTTATTAAAATATAACAACATTGTATGTGTAAATGTTGTAAAATATTGGATTTTAAGTCAAAATTTAAAGGTAAAGCATTAATGTCAAAAAAATCAGTTTTTGTAATTTTTTTACATGGTGCATAAAAACTTAATTACTGAACAAGAAGGAGCGAAATTCAAAAGAATATTTTTAAGCCTAATAAATTTTTTGTCAAATTTGCTCCGTCAAAGTATTCAAGTCCGTCAGTATTTAAGTGTTTTGTTAAAAATGTTTTTTTAATGCTTAAACTTGAGATTTTGACAAAAATAATTCTCTTCAATATTTACTTACAGATTATGTTTTATTTTTAAAAATTACAGTACTTTACCCTTGGACATTTTCCATATTTTTACTTATGACTCGCCCTGTGTGTCCCATGCGACCTGTTTTCCCAAAACTTTGTTTTTAAATTAAAATATTTTGTGTCAATTTGTACTCTTGTAACACCTATCCTGAAATACATTGTATAAGTAAATGGATAAAACCACCTGACGACGGATTTCTTCTAATATTTGCAGCAATGCCGCCGGCGGTCATTTATCCAGTGCCTTCAAGAAAATAATATGAAAAAGATTTTACCATTTACACAATAATATTTGGCTTTTCTCCAGAATAGAGATATTTAATAAACATTTTAGGAACATTAAACTTTTTATATACTATGAAGAACTATTCTGCCTTTGCATAGTATAATAAAAGTTAGGATTTCTTTAAGAGAAATGAAGTGAATAAAATATTTAATATAAAATGAATATTTTAATTTCGGTTAAATAAAAAAATTACTTACTCTACAGAGAAGGTTATGCCACACGGGACTGAGCTTTTAGTGCGTGTCTCAAAAATGTTGTAAACTCTTTCCTACAAAAATTACTGTTTTTCTTTTTTGTAAAAAGTATACCACATTTTTAAGACGCCACCAAAGACTCAATTCTCGTCTGGAAGTCTCTTTGAGAACTTATTTTATTGAATTATAATAAAATAATTTCGACCAGAAGCTTTTGAGTCTTTGTTTAGTGTTTGCAACCTTCTCTGTATAGTAAGTAAATTTTTTATTTAACCTAAATTAAAATAAATATTTTATAAATAATATTTTATTAATTTATTTCTTTTAAAGTAATCTTAACCTTTATTATATCATGGAGGGGCAGAATAGTTTTTATACTATATAAAAAGTTTATAAAATGTTTAATTAATACCTCTATTCTGGAGACAAGCCAAATATTATTTTGTTTAAATTTAAACTCCGAGAAAACAAATGAGCTATAAAATATTACAGATATTTTGCAGGCGTAGATAGAAATTGTTAAATTTTATTTTTTGCTGTTGTAATTTATCATTTTTATTCCATAATATTTATTAGTTTAAATTTTTCTCACTTAACTTCGAGGGTGGCCCCAAGTGGTCCTCAGGCGTTGTCCAGCCCGACACTGCAAGAGCTCGTGAGTGGCAGACCTTCGATATTTTGTAAAAGCTGAAAGTTTGTTAGTGCATGCTCCCAACATAGGTAGAAGCAATTGGAGGCTATGAAGTTTGACTCATAGTGGCTTTGACAGGTACTAGGTACAAAAGGTTAATAAATTGAAATTTAACTTTCGTCATTTTGTAAAAGCTAAATTTTAGATATGTTACGTGGGTACCCACTAGAAGATATTTCCTTAGTCGTCAAAATATCTTGATGTAAGCAGAGTGTCCCAAAAAATAAATAAATAAAACAAAATGTAATAATAATATTGGAAGATATTTCCTCAGTCGCCAGACAGTTTTGACAGTTCCAACTCCTTGGCAGACAAATATTTTAGGGTGATCAAATGATTCAAGGAAGTCCAATATTTCTGTTATTTAACAAGATATGGCAAAAAGTCTTAAATAAAAGTTGTAGGATTTTCAAACCGCCATGTCCTAAAAATATTGTTATGTATACAGATTTCCCCAAAAAATAATTACTGTGAGGTTAGTATTTTTTTTAACCTGCATCTAAAACGTTTTTTGAGGACTGAAGAATTAAAAGTGGTTAAGCGAATTGCAAGTTAGCTAAATTAACATTTTAGCTTTATTTTTAGTATTGAGTATTAAGTGATAGATATTAGACCGATTAGAAGTTGCGTTTAGAAACCATGACGGTGGACAGCGTTATCTGCTAGGCGGTAAGTGCGCTAAGTGATACTTTCCTGCACGCATAATATGGAAGCATATTTATTTCTATTCTAATATCTCTCAACGTCAAATAGTATTTGTCAGTTTTGACATCATTTGTTGCTGCTCTAACAATTTTGCGCACGTAAACGGCTGCGCAATGTAATGACTTTAGTATAAAAAATAATTTTTGATAGTGACATTATTTTATTTACCTTCTAGTCTAATTAAAAATGATAGGCGCGCTTGTGGCGGCTTCGGTTGTATCGGCGAGCATCGATCTCCGGAGTTAAGCAGTGGAATGCGCGCCCATAATTTGGATGGGTGTCCGGCGACAGCGGTGTTTTGGGCAGCGGCACACGGTGTTTCTGCTCGGGGAAGCGGACCGAGCAACAACCATCCAAGTTATGGAATGAATGGTGTGTGAATGAGAAGGAGTAGGGGTCAAGGTACAATAAGCCTTCAGGCTGCAGTGCACCACCTAGGGGGCGGTCGTCGGACCTGGGTGGGATGTCCCCGAAAGGGTGAAAAAAATTAAAAATGATAGTAACCCTTAAACGACAACACGGGGTCGCCCGAATTTTTGTATGTTTGTTTTGAATTTTGTGTCTTATAGTATTGCTGCTATACCTATATAAAATTACGCGGAACGTTAGCTGGTAACTACTCTTTGTTTAATTAAGGTTTATAGACTATTATGGCTATTATTTTGTCTGAAATTTAATGCCTTGTTTTCAAAAGTGCTTTTGCTTCTAACCGCCACACAACCCCAAAATCGTATAGTTCTGGAAACATAGTAAATATTTTCGACACTTTTGATCTAGATACCCATTTGTATCAGCTAATTGACCAAATTGCAACACTGCTGCTCCTTAATTTGAATTTCCAATTGCCACAACAAATAACGTATGCCGCAGAAGTTTATTGCCTGAATTATAGGTGTTTGGGGTCGCCGGCGTTGGTTGTAATAAAAAGACTTGTCTATCAAAACAGAATATAAAAGTTAAAAGGAACTAAATTAAATTAAAAGACGACAAAAAGAAAGTAATAAGAATATTGACAAAAATAATTATGACTTCAGTGATTTTGAAAGTGAGTCTAAAGAACAAAAAGAGAAAGAAGAGGAGGCAGTCAAAAAAGTGTATGAACCAAATGAAAATAAATCGTGACGATAAAATACCTTTAGCACATCTACAACAAAGTGATTTATGGAAGTAGTGGTTACAGCTGACATTCTAAACATTTTTTAATATACACGAACTGGAAAAAAATTGATTCTGCTTCTTCTTAAAGCTAAAGGAACAAAAAATGAGTAGGAAGCTTGGAAATTTGATTTTTTGACAACATGATGCATAAAATTGTTACTCATACAAACGAAAAACTATGTAGAAATAAGATACACTTATCAAAAGCACAAAGTTATACAAAACAGATCGATTAAACAAAATTAAAAGACATAATGCATTACTGCACACAAGTAATGCTTTGAAGAGTAATTTGAGAATCTAAGGAAAATGTGTAAAAATAATTTTCTTGTCCTATTTAAATCATTGGTTAAATTACAAAACAAAAAAATAAAAAATTAGAAAGCTTTTTTTGCTGTTTGAACTTTAAAATACCAATAATTCATCATGGGGTTATATGCGACCTGTGTTGTCATTTATGTATGAAAATTTTTATTTTGTAGTTTAAAAGTTAATTTTAAAATTTTAAATAGAAAACCCTGTATCTTTACATTGCCGTACCTAAAGGTAATAAGTGACATTTAGTTGTAAACTAAATAATATTTAGAATTTTCCCATCTCGTCCCGTTTTAAGCCTTTAAACAAAAAAAAAAAATAAAAAAATTCAGTCTCTTTCTTCGTAAACTAATATAGGACAAACACGAGAATATTTCGTCTCAGCGGTATCACTAAATACACAGCTTTATCGTTTTTAAATTTATGATACTTTAATTTTTCCCAATATAAAAAATCTAAAAATTAATTATGCTTTTCGCATATTTAAAAAATAACTATTACCTTATTTACTTTTTTATTAACCCTGGTATAAAATCTTTTTATTGTCGCCAGTTTTATGACCATCGATTTAACAAAATTGATGGTCTTAAACGGCTGCTTTATAAGTTTTTTGGCGCATTTAACTTACGAACTACAACTTAAGTCTTTTGCTTTTAGATTTACCGAGGTAGGCCATACGACTCTATATTTTTGTGTAAAAGTGAGTGTGAGTTGAAATATGGCAAATTATATTGATGAAATATGGCTCTTTTATTTTTCTTCGAAATACATAGCCATTGTTTTTAAGTTATTATACAAGATTGTGAAGAAATAGTATTCATACCAGTAAACGTTAGCAATTTTTTAAGGTGACGTTTTCAAAAACATTAACCAAAATTTTAATTGTTTTAATCAGCGAAAATAATTGGTTTTACATGACAGAACTCGGTAATAGATTTGATATAATAAATGAATTAAACGACAACATTAAAGTTAATCAAACCCGCCTAAACGCGGTGATAAAAACGGTTTTATTTTTAGTATAATTGGTTGATTGGTAACTAAACTGATCACTTAAAAAAAATGAAAAATTTAAATCAAAAAAACCTTTATTTGGTGTTTGCGTGGGCAGCCATAAAGGATGAATTACACTTCACTAAAAATGACATAGATATACTCCATAATAGAGTTCGGTTCATTTACTGTGCAACAAACAGAGTTGGGTAGTGTTCGAATATTTGGTATTCTGAATACTATTCAGAATACATTTGTGCGGTATTCTGAATAGATTTGTCTGTTTGGTATTCGGTATTCGACGGAACACTTTTTTGGTCAGTATTCGGTATTCTTTATTCTGAATATCGTTTTTGAATATTCTGGTATTCGAATACAGGTATTCAATACCGATATTCGAATACTGGTATTTGAGTACTGGTATTCGACTACCGGTATTCGAATACTGGTATTCGAGTACTGGTATTCGAATACCGGTATTCGAATACTGATATTCAAATACCTATATTCTGGTATTCAAATCCTAAATTTAAATACTGTTTGCTTATTTTATGAATATTACGTTACTTGTTATGCATCTTAAGGGGGTTAAAACAAGTTCGTGGTGGTTTGCCGACGACGGGGTAAAATTTGATATAAGTCATATATATCATCATTTGCAAACTTACAGTTTAGGAAGCTAGTTTTACAAATAAAAACAAAATGTAATTTAGTATGTTTTTTAAATCTTGATCTGTTGTCTTTATGATCCTAATAGGTAAGTAATTTTGAACAGATATACATTTATTTTTGCAAACAAAAATATATCTAAATTAATTATTTTAAATTCTTTGGGGTTTTGCTATTAAAAAAAAACAAGTAACTTGGTACAACATATTAAAAGTGACATTGCAAACTATGTTTTCTATGTATTAGGTTAGACTAATATGTATTTATCTCCTTTTTACACAAAAGGGATGTGTATAATACACATTTTATGTCAGTTTAAATCATGACTATCTGGTAAATCGTAGATAGTATGTACATGTATCCCCATTCCAAAAGTGAAGTCAATAGTTTAAAAAATAGAAAATTTATTTTTAGAGAATGTGGGAGACGTCTTGTATGCTTGAAATGATTAGTTTTTAAGCAAGAATGAGGTATGCCATTGCATTTTTGTTATGGAAAAACGTAGAAAAATAAGAATGAGATGCTTTTTCAAGAGAAAGAAGGTTTTTTTGCTCTTCAGTATTCATGAATACCGAGTATTCGAATACTTTTTTTTGTAGGTATTCGAAAATATTCGGTATTCGAATACTTGTTTTTATGGTATTCGTATTCGTATTCGAATACCAAATTTCAGTATTCGACCCAACTCTGGCAACAAATGGATTTTTTTATTTGTAATTTGTCAAAATTTTGCTAAGACAATTTAAAAGTCAATTTTTCATCTACATAAATGAAGAAAAGTTTATATTATGATTGCTTTGGTTAATAAATGTTTTAGTATTCCTGTTAAATTGGGTTTTTGTATAAGTACCTTTTGAAAAATAAATAAATATTAATTTAATCCATGGCCAGCTATGTTGTTTAAATTTTCTTGTTAGATTTGCTGTTTAAAACAATGTAAAATATTAAGTGTTAAATATTGTTGTAATTGCAAGAAAAAATGGAATTATTTAAGATACTCGATACAGGCTGTCCCATTTAAAAAATGTAAGATTGGGTAATATCTCAAAAATTAAAACATTCATATTTATTTTATATACGCCACTGGATTCTAGGAAAAAAGTTATCAAAATTTTGCATTTGAAGTTTTTTCTATCGCCATAAATGTCCGAGTAATAAGACATAATAAAAATCGACAAATTTTGAGAATCACCTTGTATCTTCCAAACCAATCAAGTGAGGGTGGATTAATTGCGCCATTAAACTAAACACTAAAAAGAGGACAAAACACGTATTTTAGTTTTTTGTATCTTTTACCGTTTAGCCTGTACCCTATAATACCAACCAAAACAAAACACCCTCTACACCTAAAGTAGCAAATTTTCGGTGTAGATAAATTAGATTTTATTCATTTTCTTCAAATTATCCCGAAAATTGCAAGATTTTTTGTAATAATGCCAAAATCTGCATTTTTGTGAAAATGCCTGCAAAATTATTTAAAACGCCGCAGAGTCTGAAGACGTAGTTGGCATGTGCCTACGTCACAAAAGATACAAGCTACGACATCCCTTTTCTATTGCTTGTTCCTTTGTTGGTATATTAATTTAACGTGACGCTTTTCACATAAGAACTGCACACATATATAAATTTTAATTACCTTTTAAAATGATTTACAAAAACAAAACTAAAGACAATTTTGTTAAAATTTAAATGTTCTCGGGTTGGTGACGTATTTAACTATTAATTCAAATAGTTCTTTGCCATTATAAAATTTTAGCTAAGAGCGTATTCCGTCTTTGTACACTTATAATATCTTGAAACATGTCAATTTTTATCTTTTAGGAAACACATTTTTGTGTCAAAATTTACTTGTCGTGGGTTATCCCCTCCCCCACCAATACGAATGTCAAAAAGTTTAAATGGGAAAAAGGATCAAGTACTTATTTTAAAGGGTTTAAACTTCTTTCCTCAACATACTTTAGTTTTTCAAAATCGGTTAAGTAGTTTCTGAGAATACGTACCCTAAATACCTGGTGTCTTTAGCCCCGGTAACTTTTTTATTTTTTAAAATAATTAAATAAAATTAAGTACGTATAGTACCAAAAGGTGCAATATTTCAGGAAATTAGTTGTTTTCTCTTATTTTCGGTTTTAGCCGAAAATGACGTTAACTTTCCTATTTAAAATAAGATACGCGGTTTATTTTTAATAATTTAAATAGACAATGCCTTTCCAAGTACAATAACACTTTATTGGCTAATTTTTGACATCTAACCTATAAATATTTTTAATTTTTGATTTAGCGTTCCATTCATGCGATAAACATGTAAATTTTGACCCAAAAATCATGAAAAAATAAATGTAAATATTTATTTTGCCCTGACTACTTGATCCAAAATTTAAAGTTTTATTACATTTATTGCACTTTCGATTAAAAAAATTAAAACAATTTAGTAGTTAGATGTCAAAAAGTAACAAATGGAGTGTCATTGTACTCCAAATAAGGTTTCCTATTTAAGTAAATAAAAATATAACGGAAGAACCAAAAATAACCGAATCCATCAGGTATTGCACATTTAAACTTTTTGATGTTTCTGTTGGTGGGGGAAGGGATAACCCTGGACAAGTAAATTTTGACATAAAAATATCTTCCCCTAAAAATAAAAATTGACATGTTTCAGGATTTTTTATTAGTGTACAAAAAACGAAAGTATAGGGGGTAACTCGTTTTTATTGTGATGCACTGTATAATTTCTTTAGTCTAAGCGTGCGTTTATGTTGGAGCGACGAGGAACAAGGTTAGCAGCGTGGCTGGACAAAATAACTTTTATGGTACAGTAACATAAGGATGCTTCGGTCAACCCACGCTGCTAATCTCGCTCAAAACTGCTCTAACATAAACACAACCTAAGCTTTCCTATATTTTTACATATCGTTGTGAGTGGAAAAATATAAATTAAAACAATGTACTTAAAAAAGGTATTCAAGGTGCAACCAAAAACTATATGAAAAAATACATTCATTTATTAGTATTAAATTAGGTACTTGTAGCTAATGATTTTTTGACTGCATCAAACAACTTAAAGGCAATTATCTCGGTAACAGTTTCTTTGGGATCCTAACAATGTATACCTTTTTTATGTATAAAACATAGGAGAGTTCAGTGTTTTAGTTACACAAAAATATGATGTTTTAGAGACATTTTAAATAGTTTAGGTGGCGCCCTCTAGCCAACACATAAAAATTAATATTAGATTTAAATAGCTTTTGTCAAAAAACCCCTGGATACTGTGTTTTATTGAAAAATTCAAAATATATCGAAATAAACTCAAAAATGTTTGTTTTCCACTTGATTTCCTGAACTTTTATTTAGCCGGTCCCAGACACTACAAACTTCGTACTTCGGCAAAGTACAATATTCAAGTTAGAATTGACTTCCCATACCATTTTGTACTGTTGCAAATAGCAAATGTTCGGCGAAGTCTCGATTGTCAGTTTTAAAATGGACATATGCGCGGACGAGCAAGCCGTTGTTGCTGCAGCTTCCCTAATTATGTGTTGTACATGGTTAAAAGAAAATACATTTAAACGCCAAAAATGATGATGATGAATTTTATCTTTAAATAAAAGTTGCCAGAAAAAAACATCTGGTTAATTTGAAAACTTTTGCAGGTAATTGTTTACTAATTATTATTTTCATAACGAATCTGACAAAATTTTTAGTCGGCAAGGTTTTGTTCTTGAGATATTTATTGTCAAACTTAAATAAAAAACTAACCTAAATTTACTATATTTCCCCTTTTTGCATGCGATACTTGAGCTTTCTTCTAAATTGGCACTCAATATTTGATTTACACCTCTTAAAAATCAATTTTTCTATTTATTTAACTCCTTTTTTCTATAAAATTGCAAAGCTTCACTTTATTATATTATATTATTTTAATCACAGTAGCCATTGAAGATATGTTCTGTAGTTTGGCGGATTCATTTAATGGATGGTACTTCTTTGGGTACACGCCAAAATTAAATTAAAAGTACTAAAAATACTAAAAACCAAAAAAAAATTTAAACAAGTAAAAGATAATTAAAAATCGACGTTTCGGTGGCAAATCTGCCACCGTTGTCAAGACAAAAGGAAATAAACTAATAAAAATGAAAACTTACTATTATTCAGGCTTTAAAATTCAAATTTTTTATGTTTTTCTCGGATATTCTGAAAATTTTGACATTAAATGTCAAAACATGTTTATTTGGTTATAGTGTCATGGTGACATAGATAACTGGTTGCTGGTGTATTGATTGTTTATTTTAAAAAAGGTGAATAGTTAGTTAATTTTTAGTCTTCCATGGCGCCGCCATCGAAAGTAAAGCTTTACAATTTTAGGGGTAAAATAATTAAATAATTAAGTTTTTAAGAGGTACTGAGTGTCAATTTAGCTTTAAATCAAGAAATATTTTCAAAAGAAGGTATGCCAAAAATCATCAAAATCGGCGTGGTCGCCGACAAGTATACAAATACCCTTTTGCAGAAGGTCTGCGATGGATTTCGATGGATTTTTAAAAGCTTCTGAATAAAATAAGTCATTTTATTAAAAAAAGAGACAAAGTAATGAGAAACGCTATCCCTGCAAGGAAACGGTTATTTATGACTTTGCGATACTTGGCTTTTGGAGACAGCTTTGTAAGCCTCTCCTATCTGTTTAGGATTTCAAAGTATGTCCTCTTTTTGGTAGGGATCCAAAAATTCATTTACCACTCCATTATTAAACACACAAGCACAAATTGGTATTGCACTGATCAGACAATATATTAACGAATGTGCATTGAAGCAACAGCAATCCTCTGGGAGCTGCCACCAAACCGAATTTGCCGAGCTTCGCGTCCTTTGATGTGGAGTAGTTTACCAACAATCGGCGGGAAAAACCTCGTACTACGGTGAAATGCGAACGTTGGGCGAAGCGTGGCGAAGCCACTCTCCCACACGCTCCACGAGTTTTGTGAATGCCGAATATTTGCCGAAATTCGTAGTGTCTGGTACCGGCTCTATTATTAACCTATTAATAGCAATGGGCACCGAGAGAAGGGGTGCACTTGCACCCCTCTGGCTTTTGGATAGTGACAAAAAATGTATATTAAAGTACGTTTTAAGTTAAAATCAACTTTTTTTGCTCTTCAAAGGTTTTTGCACATCTCTGGATTTTGTATGTGCGCGGCGCGATATACAAGAGAATAGGTATGAAAAAGTATTTTTTGAAGATGACGAATATGATTTTTTTGCTTTTCAGAATTTTGTGGGCCTTGTATATAAAAATAGATTGATAAAAGGTCATTTTATTAAGTGAAAACCTTTTTTGGTTTTTGGTCTTTAAATTTTCTGGGTACTTATATTTTTATTTTTTGCACCCCCAGGAAGTCATCATGCCAGCGCCCATGAGCGTAGGTATGTTTGGTTTAACCTACCGGAAACTCCTACCATTTTGCCCGTTTTTTAAACTATTGTTAAGTTATTGTTTCAAATCTTTAAGCTTTTTAAAAATAATTTATATAATAATTTTTAATTAACTGGGACAATTTATATCTCGCCTACGGTTTTGAATACAAAGAAACATTCTTTGAGAAACTATTTTTTATATATTAACAATATTCGGCTTAGATTTTATGTAAACTATAACCAGAGTTGAGCATTTACAGAAATTCGTTATTTAAATACTAGGTATCCCGCTATTGGAATACTTTAAATTCCGATATTCAAATACTATCATTCAAAAACGGTATTCAGAATACAATATCATGAATACTGACCAAAAAAGTATTTAATCAAATATAAAATAAACAGATAAATTCGAATACTAAGCAGTCCAATGTATTCTGAATACGATTTAGAATACCGGGTATTCGTATGCTACCTAACTCTGACTATGACCATCATCGCTAAAACACTATAAAACCACCTGTAGAAATTAAGTTATTGTAGTGAATTCAGCCACATGGCATTTATACCCTGCAGTAAACACTATTATTTGGAATTATGTTCTTACTGCCTATTTTAATCTCCACACCGGCCCTAATCCTGTGAAATTTATTTGGATTTCCTTCCCAAATAATTTGCGAATTTGTTTTTCTTCCTTGCTAATTAAAGGGTTTGAAACAAGCGAAAAGCGTCTGAATTAATTAAAGCTTTCGCGAGTTCAGGTGAGAATTATTCATTTTCTCTTTGTTGGCAGTGGATTTTTGTATCTTTTCATAATAAAAAGTTTTAAAAGTAACTTCACTTTCCATTACTTTTTTTATCAGAGATTCAGTTTATTTACCAACAAGGATTTCGTTTAATAAAAAATATTTTTAATGAGAAAAGCTTTAGCAAATTATAAATGTATATTGCCCTTTAAACCTTTTCAGATAAATTGTTTTATTTGTAAAATTTATCATTTTATTATTAATATTTTAAGTTTTAAAACACTACGTTGTGAAAAATAAAAAGTTAAAATTGACAAATTTTATTTATTTACATTATAGTCTAAAATAAAGAGAAATAGGAAGCAACCTTTAAACATCTGTTTACCGGATTAAAACTGTTTCGGTTGTCCACAAATTATTGTCATGGTTATGATTAATAAAAACAAATAAATTTCAAATTTTTTTTTTTATTATTTTACCATATTTTAATATTTTTTAAAAAGATTTTTTTAACATACAAAGTGCTGGTATGTCTGGACTTAAAATAGGATTCTAGGAATAAAGGTATCAATTCAAATAAGGTATACCTTTTTATACAAAAATGATGAAGGTATTCAAGGGTCAAAGTAATATGTTAAATTTGTTATCTGTGTTAAGAATGCATAAATTAAATAAAAAAACCGCACCTTATATAATTCCGACTTAATGAACAGCGGTTTACCCATAAAGAGAAGCACTAGTCTGAGGTTATTTAGCTGCTTAAACATAATTGATACTGTGACAACAATTGAAAAGTTATAAATAAAATAAGTTTTTTTTTATACCCATTTTGACCCTAACAAAGCGCGAACACTCTATCACCCCTATCATTTATGACATCACCTTTTCGAACACCCTGTGTAATTTAAATACACCAAAGTGCATTATTTAGCAATCATCTTTTGCCCTCCTTACCCCTAGTTTGCGTATAGTGAATTTGTATTGTATTCAGTAAAAGTTTAAACTAACTTTTCCCCTTGATAAGGTTTCGCTATGCATTTATAACCTAATTTAGTATCTCTCATAATATGATAAAACAATTCTTCTAAAATCCATTTTCATTACCCTAAATGAAATTAGAACGGATTATTCTCAATTACCACGAGAGATTTAGTAGAGTCATCCACAACTTTATTGGGATATAAAACAGTTGAGCAGCGTTATTACGTTTTAATAGCAGATTTATTATTGTGTATACGAAACAAAATCCGCTTGAAATAAGGATTTGGGCAAATTACTAATATAAAGCTATTTGTAATGGACGATTTTCATTGGGTTAGTTTAAAGCAATGGCTGAGATATGACAGATCTGCACCAATAGGACAAACCCTTAGCTATTCTAATGATCGCCTTTCATTAACCGATGTTATTTATTTAATTAAATTAAAACAACAAAAAAACATTTGTGTATAAAATAAGCAGCTTTTGATATTGAATTAAAATAAAATGAAATGAAATGAAAATAAATGAAATAAAATCAAATGAAATTGAATTAAATTAAATTAAATTAAATTAAATTAAATTAAATTAAATTAAATTAAATTAAATTAAATTAAATTAAATTAAATTAAATTAAATTAAATTAATTAAATTAAATTAAATTAAATTAAATTAAATTAAATTAAATTAAATTAAATTAAATTAAATTAAATTAAATTAAATTAAATTAAATTAAATTAAATTAAATTAAATTAAATTAAATTAAATTAAATTAAATTAAATTAAATTAAATTAAATTAAATTAAATTAAATTAAATTAAATTAAATTAAATTAAATTAAATTAAATTAAATTAAATTAAATTAAATTAAATTAAATTTTTAAAAAATGATACAAAACTTGTATCGTACGTACAGATTGATTTTGTTTGCATATATTCAATTTTTTTTATCTTTATGACATACCACGAAGGCTTATACTTAAGTACCGGAGTACCGTGGATATTGGGTTATTAGTGGTTTAACCCATCTTTTCTCCTGTTTTATCAACTTGGTCAAAGCACTAAAACATGCAGTGTTTGCATTTCATAGCACTTTTTAGACAACGTGGTAGTGCCACCCAGGCCATTATTTTTAAATACCTATTACCTTTTTATTTTTACTATTAAAAATTATTTTATAAAAAGATTTAAATCAGGTTGGTTTAAGCTCCAAATACAAAAGCGACATTCACCTATCTGTTTATCAGATACAAATTGTATTATATCAAATAATATAATATTAAAGCAACTAATATCTTATGGTCAAAACTAGGATTACTATAATTCTTAAAAATTTTAATGTTTCCTCAAAAAATGTAGGTTAAGTTCTGAATAATCCTACTCCACCACGTAGAAAAGATTTTTTATTTGATACTGTTTTTCTAGGCTAGGATAGATTTTTTTATTTTTAATTTTTTCAAAACAGTTATTCTTCAAAAAAGTCTAATACCCAAAATACAGTCATTAGATAATACTTGTTTTTTAAGTGGTATACAAGGCATCACAATATCGATTTTTTTTAAAATAAAATAACGTGTTGGGAAAGGTAGTACTTATTGAAAATTAACGTCCGTGGTGGCACTACCGTGTTGTCTAGAATGTGCCGTAAAATGCAAAAATTGCATGTTTCAGTGCATGGACAACGTTGACGGAATAGGGAAAAATGATGGCTTAAACATGTAATAACCCGACACTCACGGTACCTTTGTATTTAGGTTAAAGCCTTTGTGAGATGTTACAAATATTAAAATAAAATGCAATCTAGTTAATATTAAAAAACATTTTTTTTTGTTTTTTGCGATAACGACCGTTTACGTGAATTTTTGCTATTTTGATGGTTTTAATTCTTTTTTATATATTACATTTTAATTTAAGTACGCATTAATGTCCAAACAAAAATGTACATCGCAATAGAAAAAAAAGAAAAACCATGTTGTAAAAGAACAACTTTGCATATTTATTGAAGTTTACGAAGCAAAGAACTTTTTATTTTATGGCGGAAAATATACTGGGTGTCCTGCGGAAGGGTTATGATCAATTTCTCGAAGAGTGGACCTTGGAAAATTTCTTAACATGTTTTATTAGCTTATTAAGCATTAAAAGTAAGGGTAATTTTGTTTAAGAATATCTATTCCAAAAATGTATAGTTTTGAAATATTAACAATTTAATATTTACATATATGCTTTTAAGTACGGCTTAGTTTGGCTCCTTGGCCCTGACGACAAAATGGGGCGTCATGGCCAACTACACCGTACCTACCTGTGCTTAAAAGAATTGTTAGAATCAATAAATAATAAATAAAAATATTTTGAAAACCATTTACTTCTGAAATAAACTTCCTAATACAAACTAACCGTTCTTTTTATGCTTCAACGGATAATGATTGGAAAAAAAGTTCTTTTAAGGTTTTTGTCCTTCTTTTGCTACGAGGCACCCAACCACAACTTTTTTGTCTTTGCCCGTAGAAAATGTCGATAATCGAGCTCACTCACTCACAGAAATTCCTAGCATAAATATAATTTAAAGCCATTATCTTAGACAGTGAACTACTAAACATGCATGAATTGTAGCTGTTAAACATCAGGTTGTAGGAATCTTTACTCATAGCGCTTAGCTCCAGAAAAAAGAAGCCATTAATTTGGCGTAAATCTTTTCTCGATCCCCAAGGGTACAAAAACGCCCGTACGACCCTTAAAGCTTTTCGAAACGTGAACGCACTACTCGGAGACCGCAGAAAGGATGCAACCACCCCAACTAATATTAAAGTCCTTGTTGAGAAAAAATTGATGGTTATGTAATAGCTTGCAAAACATAATTTTTGACATAAAATTTAAAATAAGTCAAAAACGGTTGGACTGGTATAGAACACTATACATAAAGTATGTTAAGAATTTTACGCAGAATCTAAAAAATAAATAATATCAGGGGTGTTCAATTTAAACTAGGGAAGTTGACATTAAAATCCGGTATAAGCCGGAGTTGGGAAAACTGTCAAAATATTTTAGTTGCATTGTTTCTTTGAAGATGGTAGACAGTGTTATGTTTGCAATAATACTATTTTCTTGAAATTCCATTGTTTTTAGTTTTAACTGATACACGACGTTTCGGATGGTAACTACCTCCAACCATTTTCAAGTAATAACTAAAACTACCTTTATGAAACTACGACTTATACTATGCGTTTCTCAACGAAGCTTGACCGATTTTTAACGGTTCAGCAACAGCTGCCAGATATTTTGTGTATCAATACTAGGCTTGCTAAATACATTTTTGTTGCAGCCGCTTCCAAATTTCCTCTTTTTCCAGTTTTCTTCTTTATGAATAATTTTGGCCTCCAACCACTGTATGTGGTGATGTTTTGACCATGCATGTACGACTTGACATTTTACCACGTTTCGTATGTGCTTTACGTATTATTTTAATTTTCAGAAGTCTTGTTTCCCCAACGTATACTTCACCAAATTTACAAGAAATCTCGTCTTTGTAAGAAGGCTTTTCAAATTGTACAGGGATTTAAATACTGTTTTAATGTTGTATTTGTTAGCAATTTTGCGGATATTTCCTTGAGCATAAGAAATAGTCATAAATGTTTGGTCTTGTTCAAGTCGGTGTTTTTTTTGTTTTTATATTTGTCTTTTGTTGTTTTTATCAATCATTTGTTGTATCCATTTTGTTTGAGATTCGTAAATAAGTTAGTTATCTCATACTGTAGAGATTATTTAGTATTGCATAGGGTTACTGCGCGGTTATATAAAGATTCTTATAACCTCTTGTTTAGTCCCATTCGAGAGATTCGAGTTTTGGTGTAGGTATTGTCCACTATGAGTCCGTCTTTTTGGATGCCGAGATTTGTGTAAGTCCATTATGTCTTTTAACTAAAACGTCCAAAAAAGTAGACCCGATTACTGTTTTTTTTCTTGATTGTAAAGTTTTTACTAGGTCAAAGGCCATTTAGATGTTTTAGGAAGCCCTACAGTTTTTCGTCAGTCAGTTTTTATTGCCTCTTTCTCTTCGTATATTTGCTACTACTGGAGAGAGCGATGAACCCATCGATAATCCATTATCCTCTGCATAAAACCCATTGTTAACTTGAAAGGAGGAACTACGCGGACATAGTCCCAAGTACTTTTAGTTATCACTTAAAAACGGTTGTTGATAGTAACCATCCGAAACGTCGTGTATCAGTTTAAAATAAAGACAATGAAAGAACAAAAAAGTAGTATTATTAAAAATCTTTTAGTTGAATGTCCCCCACTGACTTTATAAGCTAACCACATTTTTAAATTTGTTTTAGGGCAAACTAAAACATATTTTTTTGCCTTTACCCATACCTTACAAAAAAATTATCGTAATAAGTAAACAAACCAAAATACTAACAAACAGATGATACCAATAATTGTTTGACTGTACAAGGTATGTGGCTTGCCCTACATTATTGTAGCGGTTGATACTCTTATGTTTACCCTCATAAACTACGCCCATCACACCACGTTTACGATCATTTTATGTACTTTTTACGCCTTTAATAATCACCTATGTTGCGGATTATTGTACACAAGATGGATAATGGATATTTGCGATAGGTCAGGTCTAGAACCGAGCTAAATTACTTTATTTCAAGATCGCGACTGGAAAGAAGCCAACATAAACAAAACAAATTTCCACTCCGTTAAAACCCGATAAAAACAAAGAAAAATATTTGCTCTAAAGCAGTAAACAAATGCAGCTTGAATATAAAGGCGATATTATAGAAAAACTGAAAATCAGGTTAAATTGTTGGTTTCATCAATAATTTTACACAATTTAAAAATATGTTTTTCTACGAATGTAAAGAAATCTATTCTTTATTAGTGTGATTTTAAACAGGCAATATGGCTCATTACCCACGGCTGTAATAAGGTGCTTAAAATGTGCATAAATACGATAATTTGTGTATGACTGTTCAGCCAAGGACAATATTTTTTTGTCACATGTGAAGCCCTCACGGGAAAAACGATAAAGGTCAATTTTTTAATAAAATCATATTTTTAAATTATATTATATCTTTTGAGTTGATGCATATTTTTGTACTAAAATAAACGGATATATTGATAAGATTTATGTAAGGCTTTAAAAATGCCGTACTCTCGGAAGAATCCATACTTTACTTGAAAGAACGATAGGTGTACAATTATTTAATGACCAACAGTCAAGGGCGTACCCAGGATTTCAGCTAGGGGGCAGCTCATATTCAAAGATGGTCGGTCAGGTATATTAAAACAAAAAATCATGAAAATTGACTGTTATTAATTAGTTTGATTATGACACAAAACAAAATATTATATGTATAATAATCATAATATATATATTAATTTAACAGTAATCTTCTCGGATTTGCCGAAAATTTGTCTATGACAGTCTTTTCAATAAACTCACTGCTTTCTTTTAAATAATTGCGATGTATGCTCATCAGACATAAACCTGTAAGCCTTTCTTCACCCATGGTGCTTCTAAGCCAGGTTTTAACTTTTCGCAGCGTACTGAAGGACCGTTCTACGGTCGCCGTGCATGGTGCATGGGATAGTGCTTAAAATAATCAATGCCTTTCTGACAGCAGGGTAAAAATGTTGGCTTCGTTGAACAGATCAACTACTTCTATGTCCCTTAATTGATCATCTGATAAAGCCTTCTTCACCCATAAATTATGCCAAAGGTTCAGTTCTCCAGTGATATCCAGGTTATAAAATTCTTGGAATGATTCTGCGTTCTTGTGTAAGTCTGTAATGCCAGTTTCGGTCTTGGTCATATAAAAGGGATGTAGCTTACTTAAAGCATCCGCCGGAGTATTTTCTTGGGAGAATCGAATATTCAATGATGAAATGTGTAAATCAATGTATGGTATTATCAGGGAACGCCGCCAATATTCGTTATCATTGTCTAATGGCGGATTACTTCTATGTGTATGCTTGTGAGCAAGACGTGAAACCGAAATTACTATGTTCAAATCCATTGCAACAGCTCGCGCTTTTTGAAGCATTTCATTACTTATTTTATCAGGTAACTCGCGGTCATTTCTGAGAATGTCCTTGATATTTTTGATGTGTTCCTCCACCGAGATCATGTCGATTGATTTAGCTTGCAGTGCGTTAACTACTGGTACTAAAACTGCTGAATATTTGGCTATTGTTTGTAGAGCAATAATAAACACTGGTTTTGTAATGGCTGAATGCAACTGATATGCAGATTTTCTGGTGGCATAATTACCCTCTACGGATAACGTTTCTAGAGATTTCACAAGCTCTGGGAAATGTTGAGAAAACTTTCTGATTGATTTATATTTTTCGGACCATCTCGTCTCACACAATCGTGATAGGTTTGGAGCGTAGTTTCGACGTGTAGTCGATTCTCTGAAAAACGTTATAACATCTTTTACAGTGGCGACAGTATTTCTAATTTCTGGCACTGCGTTCGCATCATTCACAACAAGGTTGAGTTGAGCAATGAAAATATAAAGCACGAGTATATTTTTTTCTCAAAATGGCTTGTACGCCACCCTCTTTCCCTGCCATTGTAGAACAGCCATCGAATCCAAACCCTACGCAATCTTCGGTTGGGAGGTTAGAACTAATCAAGAAATTGTCAATTGCTTCTGCAATTGCTGAAGCATTTTGTGCTTTTAGTTCAACGAACCCTACAAATTCTTCTCTAATTTTCCTTTTGCTTTCGTGACTGCGTAAGCCATGGTCTTCTGAACCTCACTTATTATATTCTCCTTAATAACTTCGCCACATAAATTTATCAATTCGTTTTGTATTTTTGGCGATGTGTAAACTGCATTGCGACGGCACTTTTCCAAGTGACTCTTTAATTTGTCGTCCCCTGAATTGATTCTCAACTTTAATAAAACTAATAAAACACCCTCATCTGCTTGTTTTCCCCTAAGAGGCATATCATGTGTACCGCAAAATACTATACAAGAAATAATTGATGACAATATTTGTTTGTTTTCATCGATTGCTTTTTGGTGTCCACTTTGCAGTTAGATGTCTACAGGAACATTTTCAAGAAAATTTTTTGCAGCATTTGTCGCTGTTAGTGAAGGTTGGTCGTTGCATGCTTTCGGCAGTCTTCATGCATATTTTTGAACTTTATATATGGCCTGACCATAAATGATCCCAAAATTCCTCTCACAGTGCTGATGTGAGGAGGGAACAAAACACAATGCTTACAAAGAGCGCCTTTTAGTCGCTTGGAATATACTAGCCATGGTGCATATTCATCCAACCAAGCATGATTAAATTTTCTTTTCAAATGGCTTGCATCACTTTCAAAATCGTAATTTCTGGGCGGTATCCAAGGATTTTGTAACAACTCCCTCTTCTTTTCCGTCGATAGCTGGGTAGCCAACCCAACATAACGATCCAGATCATTTTCATGATAGCCATCGTCCACTATAATTTCAGGATCGACGTTGACGTTATAAGTTTGTTGGGATGTCGATGGAGAAGAATAGTCGGCAACACGTTCTGCTGGAGAATGTGACGCTTGTCCAATGTTAGCATGCAATGATCTTGGCATTACATGAGTAGTTTTATCATGGTTGTCATTTTCATCGCTTCCGCTTCCACTGCTACTTTCCCGACCTTTTTTCTTTTTTCGCGTGTTGTCCCTAAAAAATGGATACACAACATTACTCTCACGGTATTTAGGCATAGGACGAAAATAAAGATCAAGATACCTATAATAACATCAAGGAGTAAAATTGCGATGTTCAAAATTCGTTAACTTTGTGGTTTGAACAAACATATCAAATAATCATATTAAGTTTTGTTTTGTTTTGACTCACCTCTTTCAAAGAATTTCCTTATATCCATTTGACAGAGTAATATTTCCAGTCTCCAATTGTTGCGCAGTAAACGTAAATCTCGTGTCGCCGCAACTAAACTATAAGAGTTATAAGACACTATGGCGCATGAAATATTCGCTCGTATTAAACATTTAAAATAAGCAAGCAAGTTTAAGCGCATTTTTAGTTTAACCGGGAGTCCCAAAACGTGAGATATTTGTCATAACATAAAGATCGATATCTTTTCTGTGGTAAGATGGCAATACCCGATATGTTATTTTTTGATGCGTCCTGAATATTTGAATTTTGCAACAAATTGTTACATATTAAGGGGAATAAGAGGCATATCATGTGTACCGCAAAATACTATACAGGAAATAATTGATGACAATATTTGTTTGTTTTCATCGATTGCTTTTTGGTGTCCACTTTGCAGTTGGATGTCTACAGGAACATTTTCAAGAAAATTTTTGCAGCATTTGTCGCTGTTAGGTGAAGGTTGGTCGTTGCATGCTTTCGGCAGTCTTCATGCATATTTTTGAACTTTATATATGGCCTGACCATAAATGATCCCAAAATTCCTCTCACAGTGCTGATGGGCGGAGGGAACAAAACACAATGCTTACAAAGAGCGCCTTTTAGTCGCTTGGAATATACTAGCCATGGTGCATATTCATCCAACCAAGCATGATTAAATTTTCTTTTCAAATGGCTTGCATCACTTTCAAAATCGTAATTTCTGGGCGGGATCCAAGGATTTTGTAACAACTCCCTCTTCTTTTCCGTCGATAGCTGGGTAGCCAACCCAACATAACGACCCAGATCATTTTCATGATAGCCATCGTCCACTATAATTTCAGGATCGACGTTGACGTTATAAGTTTGTTGGGATGTCGATGGAGAAGAATAGTCGGCAACACGTTCTGCTGGAGAATGTGACGCTTGTCCAATGTTAGCATGCAATGATCTTGGCATTACATGAGTAGTTTTATCATGGTTGTCATTTTCATCGCTTCCGCTTCCACTGCTACTTTCCCGACCTTTTTTCTTTTTTCGCGTGTTGTCCCTAAAAATGGATACACAACATTACTCTTACGGTGTTTAGGCATAGGACGAAAATAAAGATCAAGATACCTATAATAACATCACATTCAAATATCATTTACTTCGGACTTCCTATCAGTAAAAGTAAAATTGCGATGTTCAAAATTCGTTAACTTTGTGGTTTGAACAAACATATCAAATAATCATATTAGGTTTTGTTTTGTTTTGACTCACCTCTTTCAAAGAATTTCCTGATATCCATTTGACAGAGTAATATTTCCAGTCTCCAATTGTTGCGCAGTAAACGTAAATCTCGTGTCGCCGCAACTAAACTATAAGAGTTATAAGACACTATGGCGCATGAAATATTCGCTCGTATTAAACTCCGAACTGAATTGAATTGTATTCGTCGTCTCGTCGAACTGAATTGCCTTGCTCTGCC